>OY288278.1:42508677-42812515 GCA_958450335.1 Hibiscus tridactylites | reverse complement strand
GTATAATCGTGTTGAAATGCTCATAATAAAGTATATGAACTTCTAAAATTTTATAAAACCTTGTTTTGCATTCTGTTTGTTATAGGTTTCAGTCTTGCGGGTCTAAATAGGTCCCATAATGAACCTGTTGGAATTTTACTCGAGTAAAAAGTACATAAATTGAGTTTTTGCAATATCATTATGTCGAAATGCTCGTAATCAAGTATATGAACTCCTAAATTTTGATAAAACCTAGTTTTGCGGTCAGTTTTTTATAGGTTTTGCTTTTGCGGGTTTAAATAGGCCTCACAATAGACCCGTTGGAATTTTAAGTGAGTAAAAAGTACAAAAATTGAGTTTTTGCAATATAATCATGTAAAAATGCTCATAATCAAGTATATGAACTCGTAAAATTTGATTAATCCTTATTTTGCAGCCCATTTGTTATAGGTTTCGGTGCAGCGCGTCTAATTAGGCCTTATAATGGACCCGTTGGAATTTTAACTGAGTAAAAAGTACATAAATTGAGTTTTTGCAATATCATCGTGTCGAAATGCTCGTAATCAAGTATATGAACTCCTAAAATTTGATAAAACCTTGTTTTTGTGGTCCGTTTGTTATAGGTTTCGGAAGAGCGGGTCTAAATAGGCCTAACGATGGATCTGTTGGAATTTACTTGAATAAAAAGTACAAAAATTGAAATTTTGCAATATAATCATGTTGAAATCCTAGTAATCAAGCATTTGAACTCCTAATATTTGATTAAAACATGTTTCGCGGTCCGATTTGTAGAGGTTTCAGACGAGCGGGTCTAAATAGGCCTTAAAATGGACCAATTTGAATTTTACTTGAATAAAAACTAAAGAAATTGAATTTTTGCAATATAATCGTGTTGAAATACTCGTAATCAAGTATATGAACTCCTAAAATTTGATAAAACCTAGTTTTGCGGTCAGTTTTTTATAGGTTTTGCTTTTGCGGGTCTAAATAGGCCTCACAATGGACCCGTTGGAATTTTAACTGAGTAAAAAGTACATAAATGGAGTTTTTGCAATATAATCGTGTCAAAATTCTCATAATCAAGTATATGAACTCCTAAAATTTGATAGAACCTAGTTTTGCGGGTCTAAATAGGCCTCACAATGGACTCGTTGGAATTTTAACTGAGTAAAAAGTATAGAAATTGAGTTTTTGCAATATAATCATGTCAAAATGCTCATAATCAAGTATATGAACTCGTAAAATTTGATTAAGCCTTATTTTGCGGTCCGTTTGTTTTAGGTTTCGGTGGAGCGGGTCTAATTAGGCCTTATAATTGACCCATTGGTATTTGTACTTAGTAAAAAGTACATAAATTGAGTTTTTGCAATATCATTGTGTCGAAATGCTCGTAATCAAGTATATGAACTCCTAAAATTTGATAAAACCTTGTTTTTGCGGTCTGTTTGTTATAAGTTTCGGAAGAGCGGGTCGAAATAGGCCTAACAATGGATCCGTTGGAATTTTACTTGAATAAAAAGTACAGAAATTGAATTTTTGCAATATAATCGTGTTGAAATACTAGTAATCAACCATTTGAACTCCTAAAGTTTGATTAAAACTTGTTTCGCGGTCTGATTTGTAGAGGTTTCAGACGAGCGGGTCTAAATTGGCCTTAAAATGGACCAATTTGAATTTTACTTGAAAAAAAACTATAAAATTGAATTTTTGCAATATAATCGTGTTGAAATACTCGTAATCAAGCATATGAACTCCTAAAGTTTTATTAAAACTTGTTTCGCGGTCCGTTTTGAAGAGGTTTCAGACGAGGGGGTCTAAATAAGCCTTACAATGGACCCGTTGGAATTTTAACTGAGCAAAAAGTACAGAAATTGAGGTTTTGCAGTATAATCCTGTCGAAATGCTCATAATCAAGTATATGAACTCCTAAAATTTGATAAAACCTTGTTTTGCATTCTTTTTGTTATAGGTTTCGGTCTTGCGGGTCTAAATAGGCCTCACAATGGACCTGTTAGAATTTTACTCGAGTAAAAAGTACATAAATTGAGTTTTTGCAGTATCATCGTGTCGAAATGCTCGGAATCAAGTATATGAACTCCTAAAATTTGATAAAACCTTGTTTTTGCGGTCCGTTTCTTATAGGTTTCGGAAGAGCGGGTCTAAATAGGCCTAACAATGGATCCGTTGGAATTTTACTTGAATAAAAAGTAAAGAAATTGAAATTTTGCAATATAGTCGTGTTGAAATACTAGTAATCAAGCATTTGAAATCCTAAAGTTTGATTAAAACTTGTTTCGCGGTCAGATTTGTAGAGGTTTCAGACGAGCAGTTCTTAATAGGCCTTAGAATGGACAAATTTGAATTTTACTTGTTTCGTGGTCCGTTTTGAAGAGGTTTCGGACGAGGGCGTCTAAATAGGCCTTACAATGGACCCGCTGGAATTTTAACTGAGCAAAAAGTACATAAAATGAGGTTTTACAGTATAATCGTGTAGAAATGCTCATAATCAAGTATATGAACTCCTAAAATTTGATAAAACATTGTTTTGCATTCTGTTTGATATAGGTTTCGGTCTTGCGGGTCTAAATAGGCCTCACAATGGACCTGTTGGAATTTTACTCGAGTAAAAAGTACATAAATTGTGTTTTTGGAATATCATCATGTCGAAATGCGCGTAAACAAGTATATGAACTTCTAAAATTTGACAAAACCTAGTTTTGCGGTTAGTTTTTTATAGGTTTTGCTTTTGCGGGTCTAAGTAGGCCTCACAATGGACCCGTTGGAATTTTAATTGAGTAAAAAGTACAGAAATTGAGTTTTTGCAATATAATCGTGTCAAAATGCTCATAATCAAGTATATGAATTCGTAAAATTTTGTTAAGCCTTATTTTGCGGTATGTTTGTTATAGGTTTCGGTGGAGCGGGTCTAATTAGGCCTTATAATGGACCCGTTGGAATTTTAACTAAGTAAAAAGTTCATAAATCGAGATTTTGCAATATCATTGTGTCGAAATGCTCGTAATCAAGTATATGAACTCCTAAAATTTGATAAAACCTTGTTTTTGCGGTCCGTTTGTTATAGGATTCGGAAGAGCAGGTCTAAATAGGCCTAACAATGGATCCGTTGGAATTTTACTTGAATAAAAAGTAAAGCAATTGAAATTTTGCAATATAGTCGTGTTGAAATACTAGTAATCAAGCATTTGAACTCCTAAAGTTTGATTAAAACTTGTTTCGCGGTCTGATTTGTAGAGGTTTCAGACGAGCGGTTCTAAATAGGCCTTAAAATGGACCAATTTGAATTATACTTGAAAAAAAACTACAGAAATTGAATTTATGCAATATAATCGTGTTGAAATATTCCTAATCAAGCATATAAACTTCTAATGTTTTATTAAAACTTGTTTCGCGGTCCGTTTTGAAGAGGTTTCAGACGGGGCGTCTAAATAGGCCTTACAATGGACCTGTTGGAATTTTAACTGAGCAAAAAGTACAGAAATTGAGGTTTTACAGTATAATCGTGTCGAAATGCTCATAATCAAGTATATGAACTCCTAAAATTTTATAAAACATTGTTTTGCATTCTGTTTGTTATAGGTTTTGGTCTTGCGGGTCTAAATAGGCCTCACAATGGACCCGTTGGAATTTTAACTGAGTAAAAAGTACATAAATTGAGTTTTTGCAATATCATCGTGTCGAAATGCTCGTAATTAAGTATGAGAACTCTTAAAATTTGATAAAACCTAGTTTTGCGGTCAGTTTTTTATAGGTTTTGCTTTTGCGGGTCTAAATAGGCCTCACAATGGACCCGTTGGAATTTTAATTGAGTAAAAAGTACAGAAATTGAGTTTTTGCAATATAATCGTGTCAAAATGCTCATAATCAAGTATATGAACTCGTAAAATTTTGTTAAGCCATATTTTGCGGTCTGTTTGTTATAGGTTTCGGTGGAGCGGGTCTAATTAGGCCTTCTAATGGACCCGTTGGAATTTTAACTAAGTAAAAAGTACATAAATTGAGTTTTTGCAATATCATCGTGTCGAAATGCTCGTAATCAAGTATATGAAGTCCTAAAATTTTATAAAACCTTGTTTTTGCGGCCCGTTTGTTATAAGTTTCGGAAGAGCGGGTCTAAATAGGCCTAACAATGGATCCGTTGGAATTTTACTTGAATAAAAAGAAAAGAAATTGGATTTTTGCTATACAGTCGTGTTGAAATACTAGTAATCAAGCATTTGAACTCCTAAAGTTTGATTAAAACTTGTTTCGCGGTCCGATTTGTAGAGGTTTTAGACGAGCGGTTCTAAATAGGCCTTAAAATGGACCAATTTGAATTTTACTTGAAAAAAAACTACAAAAATTGAATTTTTGCAATATAATCGTGTTGAAATGCTCGTTATCAAGCATATGAACTCCTAAAATTTTATTAAAACTTGTTTCGTGATCCGTTTTGAAGAGATTCAGACGAGGGGGTCTAAATAGGCCTTATAATGGACCCGTTGGAATTTTAACTGAGCAAAAAGTACATAAAATGAGGTTTTGCAGTATAATCGTGTCGAAATGCTCATCATCAAGTAATGAACTCCTAAAATTTGATAAAACCTTGTTTTGCATTCTTTTTGTTATAGGTTTCAGTCTTGCGGGTCTAAATAGGCCTCACAATGGACCTGTTGGAATTTTACTCGAGTAAAAAGTACATAAATTGAGTTTTTGCAATATCATCGTGTCGAAATGCTCGTAATCAAGTATATGAACTCCTAAATTTTGATAAAACCTAGTTTTGCGGTCAGTTTTTTATAGGTTTTGCTTTTGCGGGTCTAAATAGGCCTCACAATGGACCCGTTGGAATTTTAACTGAGTAAAAAGTACAGAAATTGAGTTTTTGCAATATAATCGTGTTAAAATGCTCATAATCAAGTATATGAACTCGTAAAATTTTGTTAACCCTTATTTTGCAGTCCGTTTGTTATAGGTTTCGGTGGAGCGGGTCTAATTAGGCCTTATGATGGACCCGTTAGAATTTTAACTAAGTAAAAAGTACATAATTTGAGTTTTTCCAATATCATCGTGTCGAAATGCTTGTAATCAAGTATATGAACTCCTAAAATTTGATAAAACCTTGTTCTTTTCGGTCCGTTTGTTATAGGTTTCGGAAGAGCGGGTCTAAATAGGCCTAACAATGATTCCGTTGGAATTTTACTTGAATAAAAAGTACAAAAAATGAATTTTTGCAATATAGTCGTGTTAAAAATTGAATTTTAGACGAGCGGTTCTAAATAGGCCTTAAAATGGACCAATTTGAATTATACTTGAAAAAAAACTACAGAAATCGAATTTTTGCAATATAATCGTGTTGAAATGCTCGTAATCAAGCATATGAACCCCTAAAATTTGATTAAAACTTGTTTTGCGGTCCGTTTTGAAGAGGTTTCAGACGAGGGGGTCTAAATAGGCCTTACAGTGGACCCGTTGGAAATTTAACTGAGCAAAAAGTACAAAAATTGAGGTTTTGCATTATAATCGTGTCGAAATGCTCATAATCAAGTATATGAACTCCTAAAATTTTATAAAACCTTGTTTTGCATTCTGTTTGTTATAGGTTTCGGTCTTGCGGGTCTAAATAGGCCTCACAATGGACCTGTTGGAATTTTACTCGAGTAAAAAGTACATAAATTGAGTTTTTGCAATATCATCGTGTCGAAATGCTCGTAATCAAGTATATGAACTCCTAAAATTTGATAAAACCTAGTTTTGCGGTCAGTTTTTTTATAGGTTTTGCTTTTGTGGGTCTAAATAGGCCTCACAATAGATCCGTTGGAATTTTACTTGAATAAAAAGTACAGAAATTGAATTTTTGCAATATAATCGTGTTGAAATACTAGTAATCAAGCATTTGAACTCCTAAAGTTTGATTAAAACTTGTTTCGCGGTCCGATTTGTAGAGGTTTCAGACGAGCGGTTCTAAATAGGCCTTAAAATGGACCAATTTGAATTTTACTTGAATAAAAACTAAAGAAATTGAATTTTTGCAATGTAATCGTGTTGAAATACTCGTAATCAAGCATATGAACTCCTAAAATTTGATAAAACCTAGTTTTGCGGTCTTTTTATTATAGGTTTTGCTTTTGCGGGTCTAAATATGCCTCACAATGGACCCGTTGGAATTTTAACTGAGTAAAAAGTACAGAAATTGAGTTTTTGCGATATAATCGTGTCAAAATGCTCATAATCAAGCATATGAACTCGTAAAATTTGATTAAGCCTTATTTTGCGGTCCGTTTGTTATAGGTTTCGGTGGAGCGGGTCTAATTAGGCCTTATAATGGACCCGTTGGAATTTGAACTTAGTAAAAAGTACATAAATTGAGTTTTTGCAATATCATCGTGTCGAAATGCTCGTAATCAAGGATATGAACTCCTAAAATTTGATAAAACCTTGTTTTTGCAGTCCGTTTATTATAGGTTTCGGAAGAGCGGGTCTAAGTAGGCCCAACAATGGATCCGTTGGAATTTTACTTGAATAAAAAGTATAAAAACTGAATTTTTGCAATATAATCGTGTTGAAATACTAGTAATCAAGCATTTGAACTCTTAAAATTTGATTAAAACTTGTTTCGCGGTCCGATTTGTAGAGGTTTCAGACGAGCGGGCCTAAATAGGCCTTAAAATGGACCAATTTGAATTTTACATGAATAAAAACTACAGAAAATTGAATTTTTGCAATATAATCGTGTTAAAATACTCGTAATCAAGCATATGAACTCCTAAAATTTTATTAAAACTTGTTTCGCGGTCCGTTTTGAAGAGGTTTCAGACGATGGGGTCTAAATAGGCCTTACAATGGACCCGTTGGAATTTTAACTGAGTAAAAAGTACAGAAATTGAAGTTTTACAGTATAATCGTGTCGAAATGCTCATAATCAAGTATATGAACTCCTAAAATTTGATAAAACCATGTTTTGCATTCTGTTTGTTATAGGTTTCGGTCTTGCGGGTCTAAATAGGCGTCACAATGGACCTGTTTGAATTTTACTCGAGTAAAAAGTACATAAATTGAGTTTTTGCAATATCATCGTGTTTAAATGCTCGTAATCAAGTATATGAACTCCTAAAATTTGATAAAACCTAGTTTTGCGGTCAGTTTTTTATAGGTTTTTCTTTTGCGGGTCTAAATAGGCCTCACAAAGGACCCGTTGGAATTTTAACTGAGTAAAAAGTACAGAAATTGAGTTTTTGCAATATAATCGTGTCAAAATGCTCATAATCAAGTATATGAACTCATAAAATTTGATTAAGCCTTATTTTGCGGTCCGTTTGTTATAGGTTTCGGTGGAGCGGGTCTAATTAGGCCTTATAATGGACCCGTTGGAATTTTAACTGTGTAAAAAGTACATAAATTGAGTTTTTGCAATATCATCGTGTCGAAATGCTCATAATCAAGTATATGAACTCCTATAATTTGATAAAACCTTTTTTTATGGTCCGTTTGTTATATATTTCGGAAGAGCGGGTCTAAATTGGCCTAACAATGGATCCGTTGGAATTTTACTTGAATAAAAAGTACAGAAATTGAATTTTTGCAATATAATCGTGTTGAAATACTAGTAATCAAGCATTTGAACTCCTAAAATTTTATTAAAACTTGTTCCGCGGTCCGATTTGTAGAGGTTTCAGACGAGGGGGTCTAAGTAGGCCTTAAAATGGACCAATTTGAATTTTACTTGAATAAAAACTACAGAAATTGAATTTTTGCAATATAATCGTGTTGAAATACTCGTAATCAAGCATGTGAACTCCTAAAATTTTATTAAAACTTGTTTCGCAGTCCGTTTTGAAGAGGTTTCAGATGAGGGGGTCTAAATAGGCCTTACAATGGGCCCGTTGGAATTTTAACTAAGTAAAAAGTACAAAAATTGAGGTTTTGCAGTATAATCGTGTCGAAATGCTCATAATAAAGTATTTGAACTTCTAAAATTTGATAAAACCTTGTTTTGCATTCTGTTTGTTATAGGTTTCAGTCTTGCGGGTCTAAATAGGTCTCATAATGGACCTGTTGGAATTTTACTCGAGTAAAAAGTACATAAATTGAGTTTTTGCAATATCATTGTGTCGAAATGCTCGTAATCAAGTATATGAACTCCTAAATTTTTATAAAACCTAGTTTTGCGGTCAGTTTTTATAGGTTTTGCGAGTTTAAATAGGCCTCACAATAGACCCGTTGGAATTTTAAGTGAGTAAAAAGTACAAAAATTGAGTTTTTGCAATATAATCATGTAAAAATGCTCATAATCAAGTATATGGACTCGTAAAATTTGATTAATCCTTATTTTGCGGTCCGTTTGTTATAGGTTTCGGTGCAACGGGTCTAATTAGGCCTTATAATGGACCCGTTGTAATTTTAACTGAGTAAAAAGCACATAAATTGAGTTTTTGCAATATCATCATGTCGAAATGCTCGTAATCAAGGATATGAACTCCAAAATTTTGATAAAACCTTGTTTTTGCGGTCTGTTTATTATAGGTTTCGAAAGAGCGTGTCTAAATAGGCCCAACAATGGATCCGTTGGAATTTTACTTGAATAAAAAGTACAGAAATTGAATTTTTGCAATATAATCGTGTTGAAATACTAGTAATCAAGCATTAGAGCTCCTAAAATTTGATTAAAACATGTTTCGCGGTCCAATTTGTAGAGGTTTCAGACGAGCGGGTCTAAATAAGCCTTAAAATGGACCGATTTGAATTTTACTTGAATAAAAACTATAGAAATTGAATTTTCACAATATAACCGTGTTGAAATCCTCGTAATCAAGCATGAGAACTCCTAAAATTTTATTAAAACTTGTTTCGCAGTCCGTTTTGAAGAGGTTTCAGACGAGGGGGGTCTAAATAGGTCTTACAATGGACCCGTTGGAATTTTTACTAAGTAAAAATTACAGAAATTGAGGTTTTGCAGTATAATCGTGTCAAAATGCTCATATTCAAGTATATGAACTCCTAAAATTTGATAAATCCTTGTTTTGCATTCTGTTTGTCATAGGTTTCCGTCTTACGGGTCTAAATAGGCCTCACAATAGACCTGTTGGAATTTTACTCGAGTAAAAAGTACATAAATTGAGTTTTTGCAATATCATCATGTCGAAATGCTCGTAATCAATTATATGAATGCCTAAAATTTGATAAAACCTAGTTTTGCGGTCAGTTTTGTATAGGTTTTTCTTTTGCGGGTTTAAATAGGCCTCACAATGAACACGTTGGAATTTTAACTGAGTAAAAAGTACAGAAATTGAGTTTTTGCAATATAATCGTGTCAAAATGCTCATAATCAAGTATATGAACTCGTAAAATTTGATTAAGCCTTATTTTGTGGTCCCTTTGTTATAGGTTTCGGTGGAGCGGGTCTAATTAGGCCTTATAATGGACCCGTTGGAATTTTAACTTAGTAAAAAGTACATAAATTGAGTTTTTGCAATATCATCGTGTCGAAATGCTCGTAATCAAGTATATGAACTCCTAAAATTTGATAGAACCTTGTTTTTGCGGTCTGTTTGTTATACGTTTCGGAAGAGCGGGTCTAAATAGGCCTAACGATGGATCTGTTGGAATTTTACTTGACTAAAAAGTACAAAAATTGAAATTTTGCAATATAATCATGTTGAAATACTAGTAATCAAGCATTTGAACTCCTAAAATTTGATTAAAACTTGTTTCGTGGTCCGATTTGTAGAGGTTTCAGACAAGCGGGTCTAAATAGGCCTTAAAATGGACCAATTTGAATTTTACTTGAATAAAAACTAAAGAAATTGAATTTTTGCAATATAATCGTGTTGAAATACTCGTAATCAAGTATATGAACTCCTAAAATTTGATAAAACCTAGTTTTGCGGTCAGTTTTTTATAGGTTTTGCTTTTGCGGGTCTAAATCGGCCTCACAATGGACCCGTTGGAATTTTAACTGAGTAAAAAGTACATAAATTGAGTTTTTGCAATATAATCGTGTCAAAATTCTCATAATCAAGTATATGAACTCGTAAATTTTGATTAAGCCTTATTTTGCTGTCCGTTTGTTATAAGTTTCGGTGGAGCGGGTCTAATTAGGCCTTATAATGGACCCGTTGGAATTTTAACTGAGTAAAAAGTACATAAATTGAGTTTTTGCAATATCATCGCGTCGAAATGCTCGTAATCAAGTATATGAACTCCTAAAATTTGATAAAACCTTGTTTTTGCGGCCCGTTTGTTATAGGTTTCGGAAGAGCGGGTCTAAATAGGCCTAACAATGGATCTGTTGGAATTTTACTTCAATAAAAAGTAAAGAAATTGAATTTTTGCAATATAATCGTGTTAAAATACTAGTAATCAAGCATTTGAACTCCTAAAGTTTGATTAAAACTTGTTTCGCGGTCCGATTTGTAGAGGTTTCAGACGAGCGGGTCTAACTAGGCCGTAAAATGGACCAATTTGAATTTTACTTGAAAACAAACTACAGAAATTGAATTTTTGCAATATAATGGTGTTGAAATACTCGTAATCAAGCATATGAACTCCTAAAATTTGATTAAAACTTGTTTCGCGGTCCGTTTGAAGAGGTTTTAGACGAGTGGGTCTAAATAGGCCTTACAATGGACCCGATGGAATTTTAACTGAGTAAAAAGTACAAAAATTGAGGTTTTGCAGTATAATCGTGTCGAAATGCTCATAATCAAATATATGAACTCCTAAAATTTGATAAAACCTTGTTTTGCATTCTGTTTGTTATAGGTTTCGTTCTTACGGGTCTAAATAGGCCTCACAATGGACCTGTTGGAATTTTACTCGAGTAAAAAGTACATAAATTGAGTTTTTGCAATATCATCGTGTCGAAATGCTCGTAATCATGTATATGAACGCCTAAAATTTGATAAAACCTAGTTTTGCGGTCAGTTTTTTATAGGTTTTGCTTTTGCGGGTTTAAATAGGCCTCACAATGAACACGTTGGAATTTTAACTGAGTAAAAAGTATAGAAATTGAGTTTTTGCAATATAATCGTGTCAAAATGCTCATAATCAAGTATATGAACTCGTAAAATTTGATTATGCCTTATTTTGCGGTCCGTTTGTTATAGGTTTCGGTGGAGCGGGTCTAATTAGGCCTTATAATGGATCCGTTGGAATTTTAACTTACTAAAAAGTACATAAATTGTGTTTTTGCAATATCATCGTGTCGAAATGCTCGTAATCAAGTATATGAACTCCTAAAATTTGATAAAACCTTGTTTTTGCGGTCCGTTTGTTATAGGTTTTGGAAGAGCGGGTCTAAAAAGGACTAACGATGGATCTGTTGGAATTTTACTTGAATAAAATGTACAAAAATTGAAATTTTGCAATATAATCGTTTTGAAATACTAGTAATCAAGCATTTGAACTCCTAAAGTTTGATTAAAACTTGTTTCGCGGTCCGATTTGTAGAGGTTTCAGATGAGCGGGTCTAAATAGGCCGTAAAATGGACCAATTCGAATTTTACTTGAAAACAAACTACATAAATTGAATTTTTGTAATATAATCGTGTTGAAATACTCGTAATCAAGCATATGAACTCCTAAAATTTTATTAAAACTTGTTTCGCGACCCATTTTGAAGAGGTTTCAGACGAGGGGGTCTAAATAGGCCTTACAATGGTCCCGTTGGAATTTTAACTAAGTAAAAAGTACAAAAATTGAGGTTTTGCAGTATAATCGTGTCGAAATGGTCATAATCAAGTATATGAACTCCTAAAATTTGATAAAACCTTGTTTTGCATTCTGTTTGTTATAGGTTTCGGTCTTGCGGGTCTAAATAGGCCTCACAATAGACATGTTGGAATTTTACTCGAGTAAAAACTACATAAATTGAGTTTTTGCAATATCATCGTGTCGAAATGCTCGTAATCATGTATATGAACTCCAAAAATTTGATAAAACCTTGTTTTTGCGGTCCGTTTATTATAGGTTTCGGAAGAGCAGGTCTAAATAGGCCAAACAATGGATCCGTTGGAATTTTACTTGAATAAAAAGTACATAAATTGAATTTTTGCAATATAATCGTGTTGAAATACTAGTAATCAAGCTTTAGAACTCCTAAAATTTGATTAAAACGTGTTTCGCGGTCCGATTTGTAGAGGTTTCAGACGAGCGGGTCTAAATAGGCCTTAAAATGGACCAATTTGAATTTTACTTGAATAAAAACTACAGAAATTGAATTTTTGCAATATAATCTTGTTGAAATACTCGTAAGCAAGCATATGAACTCCTAAAATTTTATTAAAACTTGTTTCGCAGTCCGTTTTGAAGAGGTTTCAGACGAGGGGGTCTAAATATGCCTTACAATGGACCCAATGGAATTTTAACTGAGTAAAAAGTACAGAAATTGAGGTTTTGCAATATAACCGTGCCGAAAAGCTCATAATCAAGTATATGAACTCCTAAAATTTGATAAAACCTTGTTTTGCATTCTGTTTGTTATAGGTTTCGGTCTTATGGGTCTAAATAGGCCTCACAATGGACCTGTTGGAATTTAACTCGAGTAAAAAGTACATAAATTGAGTTTTTGCAATATCATCGTATCGAAATGCTCGTAATCAAGTATATTAACTCCTAATATTTGATAAAACCTAGTTTTACGGTCAGTTTTTTTATAGGTTTTGTTTTGCGGGTATAAATAGGCCTCACAATGGACCAGTTGGAATTTTAACTGAGTAAAAACTACAACAATTGAGTTTTTGCAATATAATCGTGTCAAATTGCTGATAATCAAGTATATGAACTAGTAAAATTTTATTAAGCCTTATTTTGCTGTCCGTTTGTTATAGGTTTCGGAAGAGCGGGTTTAAATAGGCCCAACAATGGATCCATTGGAATTTTACTTGAATAAAAAGTACAAAAATTGAATTTTTGCTATATAATCGTGTTGAAATTCTAGTAATCAAGCATTTGAACTCCTAAAATTTGATTAAAACTTGTTTCTCGGTCCGATTTGTATAGGTTCCAGACGAGCGGGTCTAAATAGGCCTTAAAATGGACCAATTTGAATTTTACATGAGTAAAAACTACAGAAATTGAGTTTTTTCAATATAATCGTGTCAAAATGCTCATAATCAAGTATATGAACTCGTAAATTTTGATTAAGCCTTATTTTGCGGTCCGTTTGTTATAGGTTTCGGTGGAGCGGGTCCAATTAGGCCTTCTAATGGACCCGTTGGAATTTTAACTGAGTGAAAAGTACATAAATTGAGTTTTTGCAATATTATTGTGTCAAAATGCTTGTAATCAAGGATATGAACTCCAAAAATTTGATAAAACCTTGTTTTTGCGGTCCGTTTATTATATGTTTCGGAAGAGCGGGTCTAAATAGGCCCAACAATGGATCCGTTAGAATTTTACTTGAATAAAAAGTACAGAAATTGAATTTTTGCAATATAATCGTGTTGAAATACTAGTAATCAAAGATTAGAACTCCTAAAATTTGATTAAAACCTGTTTCGCGGTCAGATTTGTAGAGGTTTCAGACGAGCGGGTCTAAATAGGCCTTAAAATGGACCAATTTGAATTTTACTTGAATAAAAACTACAGAAATTGAATTTTTGCAATATAATCGTGTTGAATTTCTAGTAATCAAGCATTTGAACTCCTAAAATTTGATTAAAACTTGTTTCTCGGTCCGATTTGTAGAGGTTTCAGACGAGCGGGTCTAAATAGGCCTTAAAATGGACCAATTTGAATTTTACATGAGTAAAAACTACAGAAATTGAGTTTTTTCAATATAATCATGTCAAAATGCTCATAATCAAGTATATGAACTCGTAAAATTTGATTAAGCCTTATTTTGCGGTCCGTTTGTTATAGGTTTCGGTGGAGCGGGTCTAATTAGGCCTTCTAATGGACCCGTTGGAATTTTAACTGAGTAAAAAGTACATAAATTGAGTTTTTGCAATATCATCGTGTCGAAATGCTCGTAATCAAGTATATGAACTCCTAAAATTCGATAAAACCTTGTTTTTTGTGGTCTGTTTGTTATAGGTTTCGGAAGAGCGGGTCTAAATAGGCCTAACAATGGATCTGTTGGAATTTTACTTGAACAAAAAGTACAGAAATTGAATTTTTGCAATATAATCGTGTTGAAATACTAGTAATCAAGCATTTAAACTCCTAAAATTTGATTAAAACTTGTTTCGCGGTCCGATTTGTAGAGGTTTCAGACGAGCGGGTCTAAATAGGCCTTAAAATGGACCGATTTGAATTTTACTTGAATAAAAACTACATAAATTGAAGTTTTGCAATATAATCGTGTTGAAATACTAGTAATCAAAGATTAGAACTCCTAAAATTTGATTAAAACTTGTTTCGCGGTCCGATTTGTAGAGGTTTCAGACGAGCGGGTCTAAATAGGCCTTAAAATGGACCAATTTGAATTTTACTTGAATAAAAACTACAAAAATTAAATTTTTGCAATATAATCGTGTTGAAATAGTCATAATCAAGCATATGAACTCCTAATGTAACGCCTCAATTTTGGGCTTAGAAGTTTTGGGTTTGGACCGGACCGGTCAGAGTGCGGTTCGAATATTAAAGGTGAATTTTAGGAAAGCCTAGTTCGGGTTGCATTAAAAATATGGAAAAATGTCTTGAAATCCTCTTTTATTATATATAAGAGAATGGTGGAATCAATTTTGCAAAATGAGGTTTGGAAGAGTGACATTTTAGGTTAGTGACCAAAATGTAATTTTTGAAAACTGTGAGACTGTTTTAAAAAGGATTGAAACTTTGGATCTTTAAGGAGCTATTTACCCAATAGGAGTTTCTCCAGATTTTTCTTAAATATTAAATGATTTATTAATTGTTTAAAATAAAGGTAAAAAGGAGGTAAAGATATTTTAGCCTTTTAACTAACTTTTCCATATTTTCCATTTTCATTTTCTCTCATCTTTTCTCTAAAACCAAACACATTTCTCCAGAGCTTTTCCCTCTGATTTTGTCATCTAAATAACACATTTCAATTCTCTTTTGATCTCTAATCATCTCTTCATCAAAACCTTACCATTTGCTATTTGGATTTTCAAGAATTTGGTTCCAAAAAGGGAGAAACTCAAGTTTGGAGGTAAGAACGTCTTTCTCCTCTAAACTCTCAGTTCTTTACTGAAATTCCCAAGTTCTCAATCCTTGATTTATGTTTTATTAAAGGTTTTACAATTGAACTCTTGATTTTGGCTTTAAAATGCAAGATTTGGTTGATTTTGATGAAAATTCGTATGATCTGTTTGGGCGGGGTTTTGAGGTGTCTTTTTGATGTTAAATGAATGTTAAATTGATGAGTAATTGAGGTTTAATCAATGCAATCCCGAATAGGTTGATTTTCCTAAGTTTTGCTTGAGTTTTTGTTGGTTTTTGGAGTGATCTTGATGGTCTGTTATAGCTGGAGGTGTAAGGACGTGTTTGGGATCATTTTGAATGTTAATTGATGTTAGTAAATGGTTAGAAGTGATGGATCTTGGATGGGTTAAGTTTTGGAAGTGTTTGGAGGTGATTTCGGTTGTGTTTGGTAGCCGAAATGTTGAATTTGTGTAGAGCAGCGAGTTGAGTTGTGTTGCTGGTGCTTTTAATGCATTATGATGCATTAATCCTCTGTTGTTGTGTGCTTGAAACAGGGGAGATTGATCCGTGAGCATTAGAGGTGGTGTGGAAGGCTTCGGATGCTTGGAAGGCTTGTTGGCTAGCCTTGTTTTGTGTATCGGTGAGTGAAGTTGGGTTTTCAGCTTTAAAACCAAGGTTTGAAGGTTTTGGGAGCTTAGTTGAAGTCTAAACAACTTAGCTAAGCTCAAGAGTAAGTAAATGGAATTTCTCTCATGGTTTGTGTTATGAATTGGTTTTTGAAGCACTTGTGATTGTTGGATGCAATGCATGTGATTTGCATGTTTTAAATTCTATTTTGAAAGCATATTTTAGCATGGTTTAATGCTGGTTTTGAAAGCCATGTGTGAAGGATGCTCAAGGTAAGAGATCCTTGGTTTTGTACTTTGGAATTGTGGAATTGATGCATAGTGTTGCATGTTGTTTAATGGCTTTGTGTAATGCTTCAAGAACAATGGATTGATGATGGTAAATGTTGGTTTTAGCATTTGGGTTATGCTTGTAAAACATTGGATTAATGTGGTAAGATGGTTATATTGGCAAGTGATGTAAGTGGTTCTTGGTTACTTAAATCGGATATAGTTAGCCGGCTATAGGATTGGGAGCACCGTGAATAAAGTCGCCTTGGATGTGGAGTGGTTAAGTGTGAACCGGTAACTCCATCCAAGTACACTAACGAGATGGTTAAGTACACCATGGTGGTTAAAATTCCATGGGTGGGTCTTAAGGTCATAATGGTGGTTAAAATTCCATTTGAGGACCTTGGGTAAGCAAAGGTTATAATGGTGGTTAAAATTCCATTTGAGGACCTTGTGCTTGTTAAGATCACAATGGTGGTGTAAAGTCCATGTGTGGATCTTGTGAAGTATGTCCCGGATCTCGTTAGTGATGTTATACAACTACCAATGGGTAATGCTAAGGTCATATGGTGGTTAAAATTCCATATGGGGACCTTGTGCATGTTAAAGTCATATGGTGGTTGAAATTCCATATGAGGATCTTGTGAATGTTAAGGTCATATGGTGGTTAAAATTCCATATGAGGGCCTTGTGTATGGTAAGGTCAAATGGTGGTTAAAATTCCATTTGGGAGACCTTGAGATTGGTAGTGTGTATGAAGCGTGGGGACAACGCTTGTGATCCGCGTATCCGATTGGATGTTGAGTTGAAAAGTGGATATGGTTTATCACTTGGAAGCCAATATAATGTTCTTGAATGTAATGAAGCATGAGATGCTTGAAATGATGCATGGTTGCATGAAAAGTGTGTAATGTTCTATAAATGCATGTTTTACTTGTTAGCTTGAACAAGTGTTGATTATCTATTGAGAATGGTGCATGTGTGCATGGAGTCTCTTTAATGCATTGAAGTCTCGTGAAGGCTTGTTAAAAAGGGCATGTGATGCAAATGTTGAGTTTATGATTCATATGTTGCATTTGTTTAATGCATGTAGTTAATCGAACGAGCAAGTGATTTGTAAAGGGTTCTTGCTTTGAAATGATTTTCAAGAATGAGAAAAGTATGATGTGAAGTGGAAATGTTTTCCAAGGATCTTGTATTTAATCTTGCATATGATGTTCATGCATGGATTGGTTAAATAGATGGTTTTGCAAGTTTGTGCTTTGAAAAGGATTACTTAGCTTTCTAAGCTAAGGGTTGGTTTTCATGGTTGAGAAATGCGTGATGTTAAGCATGTTGTTGAAAGGGTTTTCAAACATTGCTTTGGTTTATCGAATCGAGTTTGCTTTTAAAAAGTGGTTTTTATGACTCGCTGCATTGATGGTGTTTTGGTTTTGAGCTTTCCTCACTAAGCATTATGTACTTACGCTCCTTTTTGTCCATCAATGCAGATATTTGAAGTTGGAACAGTGAGAAGCAAGGGATTCAAGGGGAACTCCACTTGAGATGTATGTCTCGGTTAATAGCTATAGATAATAAAGGCAATGGGGGAAGAATCTCTTATGTTGATGTTTAATGGGATTGTGTATGTTGGACAAGATTGGTTTTATGTTGTTGTTAATGTTGGAACATGTATTTGGCCTTTATGAGGTGGTTTTGGTATATTGATGCTTGAATGGTTTGCTAAGTAGGAAGCATGCCTATAGAATTGGGGATTTCCATAATTGATGCCATGTTGATGATTGGTTGATGCAATTATGTACCTTGGTTGTTGAATGACTTGCTGGTAAAGTTTGGTGGCATTTGGAGCATGTTTGTTGGGTCAATTGTATGATAAACCAGCAATTTTTCTGCAATCTGGGCAACCTGTTTCGGAACAGGTGTTACCGTATCGGAACGGGGGCCTGAAATGGCCTGGGCGTTCCGAAACGGAAGGCACTGTTCCGAAACGGTTTGGCCACTGCCAGACCTTGTTTCGGTACCGGTTTCGGAACGGTCCCGCGTTTCGGAACGGGTCCTTCCTGTTCCGAAACACCCGACCGTTGGGCACTGAAATTGTTGGTTAAATGTTTTGAAAACCTTGCGTTTTGGTCCTGAACTTTGTGTATGCAATTGAATGAGTTTGAGATGTCCGTTTGAGCTGAAATTTGGCAGAGAAGCATGAAAGATGATTAATTTCATATTGGTAACATTAATTTAGGTAAAGTCCTTATAATTTCCAGAATTTACAATTTGGTCCCTAAAGTTGTAATTTGTGCAATTGAGTCCCTGAATGATCTGCGTTTGTTATGATCTTGAGTATGATGATCTTGTGAACATATCTAGGGTTAACGTGCATCTAGACAGGAGTAAAAGAAAGAAAAAAAGGGTCGTTAATCAAGGTTGACTTTCGGGTTGACTTTGGTTTTCCCCGTGTAAACTTCTTAATTCGGTTCAACCGTCTGGGCCAGGTTAAGGGGGTTACACCTAAAATTTTATTAAAACTTGTTTCGCAGTCCGTTTTGAAGAGGTCTCAGACGAGGGGGTCTAAATAGGCCTTACAATGGACCCGTTGGAATTTTAACTAAGTAAAAATTACAGAAATTGAGGTTTTGCAGTATAATCGTGTCAAAATGCTCATAATCAAGTATATGAACTCCTAAAGTTTGATAAAACCTTGTTTTGCATTCTGTTTGTTATAGGTTTCGGTCTTGCGGGTCTAAATAGGCCTCACAATGGACCTGTTGGAATTTTACTTGAGTAAAAAGTACATAAATTGAGTTTTTGCAATATCATTGTGTCGAAATGCTCGTATTCAAGTATATGAATGCCTAAAATTTGATAAAACCTTGTTTTTGCGGTCCGTTTGTTATAGGTTTCGGAAGAGCGGGTCTAAATAGGCCTAACGAAGGATCTGTTGGAATTTTACTTGAATAAAAAGTACAAAAATTGAAATATTGCAATATAACCGTGTTGAAATACTAGTAATCAAGCATTTGAACTCCTAAAATTTCATTAAAACTTGTTTCGCGGTCCGATTTGTAGAGGTTTTAGACGGGCGGGTCTAAATAGTTCTTAAAATGGACCAATTTGAATTTTACTTGAATAAAAACTAAAGAAATTGAATTTTTGGAATATAATCGAGTTGAAATACTCGTAATCAAGTATATGAACTCCTAAAATTTGATAAAACCTAGTTTTGCGGTCAGTTTTTTTATAGGTTTTGCTTTTGCGGTTCTAAATAGGCCTCACAATGGACCCGTTGGAATTTTAACTAAGTAAAAAGTACATAAATTGAGTTTTTGCAATATAAACGTGTCAAAATGCTCATAATCAAGTATATGAACTCATAAAATTTGATTAAGCCTTATTTTGCGGTTCCTTTGTTATAGGTTTCGGTGGAGCGGGTCTAATTAGGCCTTATAATGGACCCGTTGGAAATTTAACGAGTAAAAAGTACATAAATTGTGTTTTTGCAATATCATCGTGTCGAAATGCTTGTAATCAAGTATATGAACTCCTAAAATTTGATAAAACCTTGTTTTTGTGTTCCGTTTGTTATAGGTTTCGGAAGAGGAGGTCTAAATATGCCCAACAATGGATCCGTTGGAATTTTACTTGAATAAAAAGTACATAAATTGAATTTTTGCAATATAATCGTGTTGAAATACTAGTAATCAAGCATTTGAACTCCTAAAATTTGATTAAACTTGTTTCGCGGTACTATTTGTAGTGGTTTTCAGACGAGCGGGTCTAAATAGGCCTTAAAATGGACCAATTTGAATTTTACTTGAAAAAGACTACAAAAATTGATTTTTTGTAATATAATCGTGCTGAAATACTCGTAATCAAGCATATGAACTCCTAAAATTTTATTAAAACTTGTTTCGCGGTCCGTTTTGAAGAGGTTTCAGACGAGGGGGTCTAAATAGGCCTTACAATGGACCCGTTGAAATTTTAACTGAGTTAAAAGTACAGAAATTGAGGTTTTGCAATATAATCATGTCGAAATGCTCATAATCAATTATATGAACTCCTAAAAATTGATAAAACCTTGTTTTGCATTCTGTTTGTATAGGTTTCGGTCTTGCGGGTCTAAATAAGCCTTAAAATGGACCTGTTGGAATTTTACTCGAGTAAAAAGTACATAAATTGAGTTTTTGCAATATCATCGTATCGAAATGCTTGTAGTCAAGTATATGAATTCCTAAAAATTGATAAAACCTAGTTTTGCGGTCAATTTTTTATAGGTTTTGCTTTTGCGGGTCTAAATAGGCCTCACAATGGACCCGTTGGAATTTTAACTGAGTAAAACTACAGAAATTGAGTTTTTGCAATATAATGTGTCAAAATGTTCATCATCAAGTATATGAACTCGTAAAATTTAGTTAAGCCTTATTTTGCGGTCCGTTTGTTATAGGGTTCGGTGGACCGGGTCCAATTAGGCCTTATAATGGACACGTTGGAATTTTAACTGAGTAAGAAGTACATAAATTGAGTTTTTGCAATATCATCGTGTCGACTGCTCGTAATAAGTGTATGAACTCCAAAAATTTGATAAAACCCTATTTTTGCAGTCTGTTTGTTATAAGTTTCGGAAGAGCGGGTCTAAATAGGCATAACAATGGATCCGTTGGAATTTTACTTGAATAAAAAGTACAAAAATTGAATTTTTATAATATAATCGTGTTGAAATACTAGTAATCAAGCATTTGACCTCCTAAAATTGGATTAAAACTTGTTTCGCGGTCCAATTTGTAGAGGTTTCAGACGAGCGGGTCTAAATAGGCCTTAAAATGGACCAATTTGATTTTTACTTGAATAAAAACTACAGAAATTGAATTTTTGCAATATAATCTTGTTGAAATACTCATAATCAAGCATATGAACTCGTACAATTTTATTAAAACTTGTTTCGTGGTCCGTTTTGAAGAGGTTTCAGACGAGGGGGTCTAAATAGGTCTTACAGTGGACCCGTTGGAATTTTAACTGAGTAAAAAGTACAGAAATTAAGGTTTTGCAGTATAATCGTGTCGAAATGCTCATAATCAAGTATATGAACTCCTAAAATTTGATAAAACCTTGTTTTGCATTCTGTTTGTTATAGGTTTCGGTCTTGCGGGTCTAAATAGGCCTCACAATGGACCTGTTGGAATTTTACTCGAGTAAAAAGTACATAAATTGAGTTTTTGCAATATCATCGTGTCGAAATGCTCGTAATCAAGTATATGAACTCCTAAAATTTGATAAAACCACTACACTAGATTTGGTATATTGCGGCGCTTTTTGTGGCGTTTTTGGGCAAAACGCCGCGAATATTGCACTTATAACTGCGTTTGTAGAACAACCGCCACAAAATAGTAAATATGGCGGCGTTTTTCATACAAACGCCGCTAAAGAATAACATATGGTGGCGCTTGCTTTGGAAACACCATAATAGTTCTAATTTTAGCGGCGTTTGGTTTTCAAAACGCCGCAATAGGTCTGTTTATAGCGGCGTTTCTAACAAACGTCACAACAGGTCTTGTGCTAACGACGTTTAATTTTAAAAACGCTGCAGTAAATCTAGTTTTAGCGGCGTTTAAATATAAAAACGCCACTATAGGTCTCTTAAATGGAATAAAAAGTTAAAAAAGATACGGGCATTAAAAAAAGACACGGGATTTGAAAACCCATTCAAATGCCAAGCACTTGTTTTCTTTCAAACCACGTCGCCGCAGTCATTCTCTACGTCGCCACCATCGTTCCGGTGATCACTCCGGCAAGCCAAAGCCACCAAGATGAAGCCCTCGCCCCCTTCTCCGTTTCTAACGGTTTTGATTGCAAAGAAGGGGCTCGAAATGACGCGCAAAAGAGCCCAATGGCTCAGATGTTACAAGGGCCAGATCTGCGCTATCCACCGTTGGATGGTCTTAGTTCCGAGGTATGTCATTCCTCGATGCACGGACCAAGTTTTGATCGTTCGAATTGCCGGTCAGACTCCGGCCACCGGGAGCCGCCATGGCCAAATGGATAAGTTCCTCTTCTATTTTCCTTTATTTTCTCCTTTCGATGTTTGCTGTTGAATATGGGTTGATGACGGTTTGTCGATTTTGGTCAGTGTTGAAGATTGAAACAGAATGTTGTCGATTTTGGTCAGTGTTGAAAAGAATTGGGCAGCCAATATTTGGAGCAACTCATCCAAGGAAACTTTTAGTTTTAAGAGCCCTAGTGGGATATCTCTCATTGTCGAGTTTTATCTATTGGTAAGTTTTAGTTCACATTCATGCTTCTCTGCCTCTTTTAGAGTTCTCTTATGAGAGAGTTTTCATCATGTTGGACTACTCCCTCTGTATCTATTTGGATATATTATACAACATATTCATCTTGCTAAAGTTATAAGCTTTTCTTTCATTGTTGCTAGATTATATGGACAGTATTGTTGCTCCGGTGATACATTAGGCATGCTAACATGAGTCAACAAAAAGAAACAGAAAATATTATAGCATTGCCGGGTTAGCTCACTTGGAGCAGCTGAATTTGGCTCATAACATGATGAGTGGCATTGTTTATAATTAATTTATTTGGAGCTGATGCAGGCATATTACTAGTTGTTAAAATTTACATTATGGATATGATATCAGCTCTAAATGGTGACCAGTGGCCTATAATGGATATGATAAACCTAAAGTAAACTAGGGCAGCTCAATTTGATTTTAATTCTCTATTTTTATTCACCTTCTCCCTCCTTTATGCTTCAAAAAGGATAAGGTGTTTTTTAGTGCATGATTGTGTCATATGCCTCATCTGTAGTGTGTTTTATTTGTTTATTTTTGTGATTTTGATAAGCTTTTTTCTCAATCTATCATGCTTTTAATCCTGATACCCTTTTGTTGATTTGCTGTTTAGATGAACGTGGAGAGGCTAACGAAAATGGTCGGCGCAGTTCGCACCAGTGGGAAGGGTAGTATGAGAAGGTATGTTCATGGTTTGAAACTTTCTTGGTAGGCTAGCTGTATTAAGTTTATATTTTTCTTGGGAATATTCAAGGTGTAGAAGTTTTTAGAGTGGAGACTAAGCCTTGCGCGTGTCCGAGATTGTAGAAAGATTAACAAGCATTGCATTAGTTTTGATGATGTGATTTCATGAACAAGAAAAACATCTAAGTGTTTAGTGTGATCCAGCTTAGATTGGTGGGGGAAGAAGCGGGCATTGATTGTTAACTCCATGATGCATTTTTATGCTACCGTTAATGTCAATATAAAAGTATAGACTCGGAGAAGGAGTTGGTGTCAGGGCTTCAAAGATGCAACTTTGAATTTTGCATAAATGTGAATGCTCAGCTCACTCCACCATCTCTCCGAAGTTGCCTTCTAGCTACTTGAGATCCAAATGGACCCTTAACCATTGCATCTCAAGTACAAAATGAATTCTCCTTGAATAATCTGGGATATGGATCATATTATGATTTCAGATTTCAAGCCTTGGGTTTTATGAGTTTTTTTTTTCTTCTTTCAAATTTCAAAGTTTGCTTGTTAATATTTTATTGTTTAGAGTTTATGGATATGATATCAGATCTTAACAGTTTATGCCTGCAACGCCATAGTTTATAATTAATTTATTTGTCGATCACTTTATGCCTGCAAGAAATTCCGTACCTAATGGATATGATATCACCATTATATGCCTGCAAGATATTTCAATAGAGTTTATGGATATGATAACATGATGAGTGGCATCGTTTAATTATAATCAAATTCTTTCAAATTTCAAAGTTTGCTTGTTAAATTTCAAAGAAGTTATATTTGTCGATCACTTTATGCCTGTAACGCCATAGTTTATAATTAATTTATTTGAAGTTGCGCTCTAGTGAAATTGGAAAATTAGACAATCAGGTTGGCGTAGGACTTAGATTGTTACCAAGATAAACATGAATTTATCTATTTGCTAGTATAACCTACTGTTGTTAATGGTTTAAACATTAGTTTCTCTTTACTGCATTCTCAGTTTCCAAATCTTGATTTTTGCTTCTATTTTTTCTCTAGTCATTTTAAACTAGCAATTCTTGGAATCACTCTTGCTATGACTTGCAAGCTTGGATAACTGTCTAAGATCTTTTGCATTCATTTAGATGAATGGACAGTAGATGAGTGGAGGTAGAAATTATTATATTTTTTTATTTATATCTCAGGAGTTTGTGCTGCCAAGTTTCTATTCGTTGTCTCTCATGCTTGGAGGAAGATGAGTACAAAAAGGTTCATGCTGCAATTCGTGCAGATCTAACATCAAAGAAATCCAGGAAACCTGGTAAATGTGTACACACATTGAATTTTACTACTCAACATAAATACACTAGTTGGTGGCATGTAGTTTTGTTGATTTTCTTTGTATTTGTATGTAAGGAATCATGTTGTAATTATAATTATTTGGTGCGACATTTGTTAATTTAATAGCACTAATCGATTATTATATAGTATTATTTTTTTGGAAGCATGATGTTATTTGCGGCGTTTGTTTTTTACAAACGCCACTACAGAACAATTTTTCGCGGCGTTTGTATAATCAAACGCCACTACAGAACAGTTTTTCGCGGCGTTTGATTTTACAAACGCCGCTATAGATTTTGATCTTTTGCGGCGTTTTTGAATAAAAAACGCCGCGAACTATTGCGGTGCTGGTTTAGGCAGCGCTTCTTGCGGCGCTTTTCTATGCGCCGGGAAAGTTTTTAGCGGCGCTAAAAAAGCCCCTATAGGACAAAAAAAACGCCACGAAAGACCTGTTTTGCTGTAGTGAACCTAGTTTTGCGGTCAGTTTTTTATAGGTTTTGCTTTTGCGGCTCTAAATAGGCCCCACAATGGACCCGTTGGAATTTTAACTGACTAAAAAGTACAGAAATTGAGCTTTTGCAATATAATCGTGTCAAAATGTTCATAATAGTATATGAACTCGTAAAATTTGATTAAGTCTTATTTTGCAGTCCATTTGTTATATGTTTTGGTGGAGCGGGTCTAATTAGGCCTTATAATGGACCCGTTGGAATTTTAACTGAGTAAAAAGTACATAAATTGAGTTTTTGCAATATCATCGTGTCGAAATGCTCGTAATCAAGTTTATGAACTCCTAAAATTTGATAAAACCTTGTTTTTGCGGTCCGTTTGTTATAGATTTCGGAAGAGCGGGTCTAAATAGGCCCAACAATGGATCCGTTGGAATTTTACTTGAATAAAAAGTACATAAATTAAATTTTTGCAATATAATCGTGTTGAAATACTAGTAATCAAGCATTTGAACTCCTAAAATTTGATTATAACTTATTTCGTGATAAGATTTGTAGAGGTTTCAGACGAGCTGGTCTAAATAGGCCTTAAAATGGATCAATTTGAATTTTACTTGAATAAAAACTACATAAATTGAATTTTTGCAATATAATCGTGTTGAAATACTAGTAATCAAGCATATGAACTCCTAAAATTTTATCAAAACTTGTTTCGCGGTCCGTTTTGAAGAGGTTTCAGACGAGGGGGGCAAAATAGGCCTTACAATGAACCCATTGGAATTTTAACTGAGTAAAAAGTACCGAAATTGAGGTTTTGCAGTATAACCCTGTCGAAATGCTCATAATCTAGTATATGAACTTCTAAAATTTGATAAAACCTTGTATTGCATTCTGTTTGTTATAGGTTTCGGTCTTGCGTCTAAATAGGCCTCACAATGGACCTGTTGGAATTTTACTCCAGTTAAAAGTACATAAATTGAGTTTTTGCAAAATCATCGTGTCGAAATGCTCGTAATCAAGTATATGAACTCGTAAAATTTGATAAAACCTAGTTTTGCGGTCAGTTTTTTATAGGTTTTGCTTTTCCGAGTCTAAATAGGCCTCACAATGGACCCGTTGGAATTTTAACTGAGTAAAAAGTACAGAAATTGAGCTTTTGAAATATAATCGTGTCAAAATTCTCATAATCAAGTATATGAACTCGTAAAATTTGATTAAGCCTTATTTTGTGGTCCGTTTGTTATAGGTTTCGGTGGAGCGGGTCTAATTAGGCCTTATAATGGACCCGTTGGAATTTTAACTGAGTAAAAAGTATATAAATTGAGTTTTTGCAATATCATCGTGTCGAAATGCTTGTAATCAAGTATATGAACTCCTAAAATTTGATAAATCCTTGTTTTTGTGTTCCGTTTGTTATAGGTTTCGGAAGAGCAGGTCTAAATATGCCCAACAATGGATCCGTTGGAATTTTACTTGAATAAAAAGTACATAAATTGAATTTTTGCAATATAATCGTGTTGAAATACTAGTAATCAAGCATTTGAACTCCTAAAATTTGATTAAAACTTGTTCCGCGGTCCGATTTGTAGAGGTTTTCAGACGAGCGGGTCTAAATAGGCCTTAAAATGGACCATTTTGAATTTTACTTGAAAAAGACTACAGAAATTGAATTTTTACAATATAATCGTGTTGAAATACTCGTAATCAAGCATATGAACTCCTAAAATTTTATTAAAACTTGTTTCGCGGTCCGTTTTGAAGAGGTTTCAGATGAGGGGGTCTAAATAAGCCTTACAATGGACCCGTTGAAATTTTAACTTAGTAAAAAGTACAGAAATTGAGGTTTTGCAGTATAATCGTGTCGAAATGCTCAGAATCAAGTATATCAACTCCTAAAATTTGATAAAACCTTGTTTTGCATTCTGTTTGTTATAGGTTTCGGTCTTGTGGGTCTAAATAGGCCTCACAATGGACCTGTTGGAATTTTACTCGAGTAAAAAGTACATAAATTGAGTTTTTGCAATATCATCGTGTCGAAATGCTCGTAATCAAGTATATGAACTCCTAAAATTTGATAAAACCTAGTTTTGCGGTCAGTTTTTTATAGGTTTTGCTTTTGCGGATCTAAATATGCCTCACAATGGACCCGTTGGAATTTTAACTGAGTAAAAAGTACAGAAATTGAGCTTTTGTAATATAATCTTGTCAAAATGCTCATAATCAAGTATATGAACTCATAAAATTTGATTAAGCCTTATTTTGCGGTCCATTTGTTATAGGTTTCGGTGGAGCGGGTCTAATTAGGCCTTATAATGGACCCGTTGGAATTTTAAATGAGTAAAAAGTACATAAATTGAGTTTTTGCAATATCATCGTGCCGAAATGCTCGTAATCAAGTATATGAACTCCTAAAATTTGATAAAACCTTGTTTTTGCGGTCCGTTTGTTATAGGTTTCGGAAGAGCGGGTCTAAATAGGCCCAACAATAGATCTGTTGGAATTTTACTTGAATAAAAAGTACAGAAATTGAATTTTTGAAATATAATCGTATTGAAATACTAGTAATCAAGCATTTGAACTCCTAAAATTTGATTAAAACTTGTTTTGCGGTCCGATTTTTAGAGGTTTCAGACGAGCGGGTCTAAATAGGCCTTAAAATGGACCAATTTGAATTTTACTTGAATAAAAACTACATAAATTAAATTTTTGCAATATAATCGTGTTGAAATACTCGTAATCAAGCATATGAACTTTTCAAATTTTTTTAAAACTTGTTTCGCGGTCCGTTTTGAAGAGGTTTCAGACGAGGGGGTCTAAATAAGCCTTACAATGGACCCGTTGAAATTTTAACTTAGTAAAAAGTACAGAAATTGAGGTTTTGCAGTATAATCGTGTCGAAATGCTCAGAATCAAGTATATCAACTCCTAAAATTTGATAAAACCTTGTTTTGCATTCTGTTTGTTATAGGTTTCGGTCTTGTGGGTCTAAATAGGCCTCACAATGGACCTGTTGGAATTTTACTCGAGTAAAAAGTACATAAATTGAGTTTTTGCAATATCATCGTGTCGAAATGCTCGTAATCAAGTATATGAACTCCTAAAATTTGATAAAACCTAGTTTTGCGGTCAGTTTTTTATAGGTTTTGCTTTTGCGGGTCTAAATATGCCTCACAATGGACCTGTTGGAATTTTAACTGAGTAAAAAGTACAGAAATTGAGCTTTTGTAATATAATCTTGTCAAAATGCTCATAATCAAGTATATGAACTCATAAAATTTGATTAAGCCTTATTTTGCGGTCCGTTTGTTATAGGTTTCGGTGGAGCGGGTCTAATTAGGCCTTATAATGGACCCGTTGGAATTTTAAATGAGTAAAAAGTACATAAATTGAGTTTTTGCAATATCATCGTGCCGAAATGCTCGTAATCAAGTATATGAACTCCTAAAATTTGATAAAACCTTGTTTTTGCGGTCCGTTTGTTATAGGTTTCGGAAGAGCGGGTCTAAATAGGCCCAACAATAGATCTGTTGGAATTTTACTTGAATAAAAAGTACAGAAATTGAATTTTTGAAATATAATCGTATTGAAATACTAGTAATCAAGCATTTGAACTCCTAAAATTTGATTAAAACTTGTTTTGCGGTCCGATTTTTAGAGGTTTCAGACGAGCGGGTCTAAATAGGCCTTAAAATGGACCAATTTGAATTTTACTTGAATAAAAACTACAGAAATTAAATTTTTGCAATATAATCGTGTTGAAATACTCGTAATCAAGCATATGAACTTTTAAAATTTTTTTAAAACTTGTTTCGCGGTCCGTTTTGAAGAGGTTTCAGACGAGGGGGACAAAATAGGCCTTACAATGAACCCATTGGAATTTTAACTGAGTAAAAAGTACCGAAATTGAGGTTTTGCAGTATATTCCTGTCGAAATGCTCATAATCTAGTATATGAACTTCTAAAATTTGATAAAACCTTGTATTGCATTCTGTTTGTTATAGGTTTCGGTCTTGCGGGTCTAAATAGGCCTCACAATGGACTTGTTGGAATTTTACTCGAGTAAAAAGTACATAAATTGAGTTTTTGCAATATCATCGTGTCGAAATGCTCGTAATCAAGTATATGAACTCCTAAAATTTGATAAAACCTAGTTTTGCGGTCAGTTTTTTATAGGTTTTGCTTTTGCGGGTCTAAATATGCCTCACAATGGACCTGTTGGAATTTTAACTGAGTAAAAAGTACAGAAATTGAGCTTTTGTAATATAATCTTGTCAAAATGCTCATAATCAAGTATATGAACTCATAAAATTTGATTAAGCCTTATTTTGCGGTCCGTTTGTTATAGGTTTCGGTGGAGCGGGTCTAATTAGGCCTTATAATGGACCCGTTGGAATTTTAAATGAGTAAAAAGTACATAAATTGAGTTTTTGCAATATCATCGTGCCGAAATGCTCGTAATCAAGTATATGAACTCCTAAAATTTGATAAAACCTTGTTTTTGCGGTCCGTTTGTTATAGGTTTCGGAAGAGCGGGTCTAAATAGGCCCAACAATAGATCTGTTGGAATTTTACTTGAATAAAAAGTACAGAAATTGAATTTTTGAAATATAATCGTGTTGAAATACTAGTAATCAAGCATTTGAACTCCTAAAATTTGATTAAAACTTGTTTTGCGGTCCGATTTTTAGAGGTTTCAGACGAGCGGGTCTAAATAGGCCTTAAAATGGACCAATTTGAATTTTACTTGAATAAAAACTATAGAAATTAAATTTTTGCAATATAATCGTGTTGAAATACTCGTAATCAAGCATATGAACTTTTAAAAAATTTTAAAAACTTGTTTCGCGGTCCGTTTTGAAGAGGTTTCAGGCGAGGGGGACAAAATAGGCCTTACAATGAACCCATTGGAATTTTAACTTAGTAAAAAGTACCGAAATTGAGGTTTTGCAGTATAATCCTGTCGAAATGCTCATAATCTAGTATATGAACTTCTAAAATTTGATAAAACCTTGTATTGCATTCTGTTTGTTATAGGTTTCGGTCTTGCGGGTCTAAATAGGCCTCACAATGGACCTGTTGGAATTTTACTCGAGTAAAAAGTACATAAATTGAGTTTTTGCAATATCATCGTGTCGAAATGCTCGTAATCAAGTATATGAACTTCTAAAATTTGATAAAACCTAGTTTTGCGGTTAGTTTTTTATAGGTTTTGCTTTTGCGGGTCTAAATATGCCTCACAATGTACCCGTTGGAATTTTAACTAAGTAAAAAGTACAGAAATTGAGCTTTTGCAATATAATCGTGTCAAAATGCTCATAATCAAGTATATGAACTCGTAAAATTTTGTTTAAGCCTTATTTTGCAGCCCGTTTGTTATAGGTTTCGGTGGAGCGGGTCTAATTAGGTCTTATAATGGACCCGTTGGAATTTTAACTGAGTAAAAAGTACGTAAATTTTGTTTTTGCAATATCATCGTGTCGAAATGCTCGTAATCAAGCATATGAATTCCAAAAATTTGATAAAACCTTGTTTTTGCGGTCCGTTTATTATAGGTTTCGGAAGAGCGGGTCTAAATAGGCCCAACAATGGATCCGTTGGAATTTTACTTGAATAAAAAGTACAGAAATTGAATTTTTGCAATATAATCGTGTTGAAATACTAGTAATCAAGCATTAGAACTCCTAAAGTTTGATTAAAACTTGTTTCGCGGTCCGATTTGTAGAGGTTTCAGACGAGCGGGTCTAAATAGGCCTTAAAATGGACCAATTTGAATTTTACTTGAAAACAAACTACAGAAATTGAATTTTTGCAATATAATCGTGTTGAAATACTCGAAATCAAGCATATGAACTCCTAAAATTTTATTAAAACTTGTTTCGCGGTCCGTTTTGAAGAGGTTTCAGACGAGGGGGTCTAAATAGGCCTTACAATGGACCCGATGGAATTTTAAATGAGTAAAAAGTAAATAAATTGAGTTTTTGCAATATCATCGTGTCGAAATGCTCGTAATCAAGTATATGAACTCCTAAAATTTGATAAAACCTTGTTTTTGCGGTCCGTTTGTTATAAGTTTCAGAAGAGCGGGTCTAAATAGGCCCAACAATAGATCCGTTGGAATTTTACTTGAATAAAAAGTACAGAAATTGAATTTTTGAAATATAATCGTGTTGAAATTCTAGTAATCCAGCATTTGAACTCCTAAAATTTGATTAAAACTTGTTTCGCGGTCCGATTTGTAGAGAGTTCAGACGAGCAGGTCTAAATAGGCCTTAAAATGGACCAATTTGAATTTTACTTGAACAAAAACTACAAAAATTAAATTTTTGTAATATAATCGTGTTGAAATACTCGTAATCAAGCATATGAACTTTTAAAATTTTATTAAAACTTGTTTCGCGGTCCGTTTTGAAGAGGTTTCAGACGAGGGGGTCAAAATAGGCCTTACAATGAACCCATTAGAATTTTAACTGAGTAAAAAGTACAAAAATTGAGGTTTTGCAGTATAATCTTGTCGAAATGCTCATAATCTAGTATATGAACTTCTAAAATTTGATAAAACCTTGTATTGCATTCTGTTTGTTATAGGTTTCGGTGTTGCGGGTCTAAATAGGCCTCACAATGGACCTGTTGGAATTTTACTCGAGTAAAAAGTACATAAATTGAGTTTTTGCAATATCATTGTGTTGAAATGCTCGTAATCAAGTATATGAACTTCTAAAATTTGATAAAACCTTGTTTTGCGGTCAGTTTTTTATAGGTTTTGCTTTTGCGGGTCTAAATATGCCTCACAATGGACCCGTTGGAATTTTAACTGAGTAAAAAGTACAGAAATTGAGCTTTTGCAATATAATCGTGTCAAAATGCTCATAATCAAGTATATGAACTCCTAAAATTTCATAAAACCTTGTTTTGCATTCTGTTTGTTATAGGTTTCGGTCTTGCTGGTCTAAATAAGCCTTACAATGGACCTGTTGGAATTTTACTCGAGTAAAAAGTACATAAATTGAGTTTTTGCAATGTCATCGTATCGAAATGCTCGTAATCAAGTATATGAACTCCTAAAATTTGATAAAACCTTGTTTTGCGGTCAGTTTTTTATAGGTTTTCCTTTTGCGGGTCTAAATAGGCCTCACAATGGACCTGTTAGAATTTTAACAGAGTAAAAAGTACAGAAATTGAGTTTTTGCAATATAATCGTGTCAAAATGCTCATAATCAAGTATATGAACTCGTAAAATTTTGTTAAGCCTTATTTTGCGGTCCGTTTGTTATAGGTTTCGGTGGAGCGGGTCTAATTATGCCTTATAATGGACACGTTGGAATTTTAACTAAGTAAGAAGTGCATAAATTGAGTTTTTGCAATATCATTGTGTCGAATGCTCGTAATCAAGTGTATGAACTCCTAAAATTTGATAAAACCTTGTTTTTGCGGTCTGTTTGTTATAGGTTTCGGAGGAGCGAGTCTAAATAGGCCTAACAATGGATCGTTGGAATTTTACTTGAATAAAAAGTATAGAAATTGAATTTTTGCAATATAATCGTATTGAAATACTAGTAATCAAGCATTTGACCTCCTAAAATTTGATTAAAACTTGTTTCGCGGTCCGATTTGTAGAGGTTTTAGACGAGCGGGTCTAAATAGGCCTTAAAATAGACCAATTTGAATTTTACTTGAATAAAAACTACAGAAATTGAATTTTTGCAATATAATCTTGTTGAAATACTCGTAATCAAGCATATGAACTCGTAAAATTTTATTAAAACTAGTTTCGCGGGCCGTTTTGAAGAGGTTTCACACGAGGGGGTCTAAATAGGTCTTACAATGGACCCGTTGGAATTTTAACTGAGTAAAAAGTACAAAAATTGAGGTTTTGCCGTATAATCATGTCGAAATGCTCATAATCAAGTATCTGAACTCCTAAAATTTGGTAAAACCTTGTTTTGCATTATGTTTGTTATAGGTTTCGGTCTTGCGGGTCTAAATCGGCCTCGCAATGGACCTATTGGAATTTTACTCGAGTAAAAAGTACATAAATTGAGTTTTTGCAATATCATCGTGTCGAAATGCTCGTAATCAAGTATATGAACACCTAAAATTTGATAAACCTAGTTTTGTTGTCATTTTTTATAGGTTTTGCTTTTGCGGGTCTAAATAGGCCTCACAATGGACACGTTGGAATTTTAACTAAGTAAAAAGTACAGAAATTGAGTTTTTGCAATATAATCATGTCAAAATGTTCATAATTAAGTATACGAACTCGTAAAATTTGATTAAGCCTTATTTTGCGGTCCGTTTGTTATAGGTTTCGGTGGAGCGGGTTTAATTATGCCTTATAATGGACCCGTTGGAATTTTAACTGAGTAAAAAGTACAAAAATTGAGTTTTTGCAATATCATCGTGTCGAAATGCTCGTAACCAAGTATATGAACTCCTAAAATTTGATAAAACCTTGTTTTTGTGGTCCGTTTGTTATAGGTTTCGGAAGAGCGAGTCTAAATAAGCCCAACAAAGGATCTGTTGGAATTTTACTTGAATAAAAAGTACAGAAATTGAATTTTTGCAATATAATCGTGTTGATATACTAGTAATCAAGCATTTGAACTCCTAAAATTTGATTAAAACTTGTTTCGCGGTAAGATTTGTAGAGGTTTCAGACGAGCTGGTCTAAATAGGCCTTAAAATGGACCAATTTGAATTTTAATTGAATAAAAACTACATAAGTTGAATTTTTGCAATATAATCGTGTTGAAATACTCGTAATCAAGCATATGAACTCCTACAATTTTATTAAAACTTGTTTCGCGGTTCGTTTTGAAGATGTTTCAGACGAGGGGGTCTAAATAGGCCTTACAATGGACCCGTTGGAATTTTAGCTGAGTAAAAAGTACAGAAATTGAGGTTTTGCAGTATAATCATGTCAAAATGCTCATAATCAAGTATATGAACTCCTAAAATTTGATAAAACCTTGTTTTGCATTCTGTTTGTTATAGGTTTCGGTCTTGCGGGTCTAAATAGGCCTCACAAAGGACATGTTGGAATTTTACTGGAGTAAAAAGTACATAAATTGAGTTTTTGTAAAATCATCGTGTCGAATTGCTCGTAATCAAGTATATGAACTCCTAAAATTTGATAAAACCTAGTTTTATGGTCAGTTTTTTATATGTTTTGCTTTTGCGGGTTTAAATAGGCCTCGCAATGGACCCGTTGGAATTTTAACTGAGTAAAAAGTACAGAAATTGAGTTTTTGCAATATAATCGTGTCAAAATGCTCATAATCAAGTATATGAACTCGTAAAATTTGATTAAGCCTTATTTTGCGGTCCGTTTGTTATAGGTTTCGGTGGAGCGGGTCTAATTATGCCTTATAATGGACCCGTTGGAATTTTAACTGAGTAAAAAGTACAAAAATTGAGTTTTTGCAATATCATCGTGTCGAAATGCTCGTAATCAAGTATATGAACTCCTAAAATTTGATAACACCTTGTTTTTGTGGTCCGTTCGTTATAGGTTTCGGAAGAGCGGGTCTAAATAGGCCTAACAATAGATCCGTTGGAATTTTACTTGAATAAAAAATACAGAAATTGAATTTTTGCAATATAATCGTGTTGATATACTAGTAATCAAGCATTTACACTCCTAAAATATGATTAAAACTTGTTTCGCGATCCGATTTGTAGAGGTTTCAGACGAGCGGGTCTAAATAGGCCTTAAAATGGACCAATTTGAATTTTACTTGAATAAAAACTACATAAATTGAATTTTTGCAATATAATCGTGCTGAAATACTCGTAATCAAGCATATGAACTCCTAAGATTTTATTAAAACTTGTTTCGCGGTCCATTTTGAAGAGGTTTCAGACGAGGGGGTCTAAATAGGCCTTACAATGGACCCGTTGGAATTTTTACTAAGTAAAAAGTACTGAAATTGAGGTTTTGTAGTATAATCGTGTCTAAATGCTCATAATCAAATATATGAACTCCTAAAATTTGATAAAACCTTGTTTTGCATTCAGTTTGTTATAGGTTTCGGTCTTGCGGGTCTAAATAGGCCTCACAATGGACCTGTTGGAATTTTACTCTAGCAAAAAGTACATAAATTGAGTTTTTGCAATATCATCTTTTCAAAATGCTCATAATCAATTATATGAACTCGTAAAAATTGATTAAGCCTTATTTTGCGGTCCGTTTGTTATAGGTTTCGGAGGAGCGGGTCTAATTAGGCCTTGTAATGGACCCGTTGGAATTTTCACTGTGTAAAAAGTACATAAATTGAGTTTTTGCAATATCATCGTGTAGAAATGCTCGTAATCAAGTATATGAACTCCTAAAATTTGATAAAACCTTGTTTTTGTGGTCCGTTTGTTATAGGTTTCGGAAAAGCGGGTCTAAATAGGCCTAACAATAGATCTGTTGGAATTTTACTTGAATAAAAAGTACGAAAATTGAATTTTTGCAATATAATCGTGTTGAAATACTAGTAATCAAGCATTTAAACTCCTAAAATCTGATTAAAACTTGTTTCGCGGTCCGATTTGTAGAGGTTTCAGACGAGCGGGTCTAAATAGGCCTTAAAATGGACCAATTTGAATTTTACTTGAATAAAAACTACAGAAATTGAATTTTTGCAATATAATCGTGTTGAAATACTCGTAATCAAGCATATGAACTCCTAAAATTTTATTAAAACTTGTTTCTCGGTTCGTTTTGAAGATGTTTCAGACGAGGGGGTCTAAATAGGCCTTACAATGGACCCGTTGGAATTTTAACTGAGTAAAAAGTACATAAATTGAGGTTTTACAGTATAATCGTGTTGAAATGCTCATAATCAAGTATATAAACTCTTAAAATTTGATAAAACCTTGTTTTGCATTCTGTTTGTTATAGGTTTCGGTCTTGCGGGTCTAAATAGGCCTCACAATGGACCTGTTGGAATTTTACTCGAGTAAAAAGTACATAAATTGAGTTTTTGCAATATAATCGTGTCGAAATGCTCGTAATCAAGTATATGAACTCCTAAAATTTGATAAAACCTAGTTTTGCGGTCAGTTTTTTATATGTTTTGCTTTTGCGGGTCTAAATAGGCCTCGTAATGGACCCGTTGGAATTTTAACTGAATAAAAAGTACAAAAATTGAGTTTTTGCAATATAATTGTGTCAAAATGCTCATAATCAAGTATATGAACTCGCAAAATTTGATTAAGCCTTATTTTGCGGTCCGTTTGTTATGGGTTTCGGTGGAGCGGATGTAACCCCCTTAACCCGGCCTAGACGGTTGACCCGAATTAAGAAGATTACACGGGGAAAACCAAAGTCAACCCGAAAGTCAACCTTGATTAACGACCCTTTTTTTTCTTTGTAAACTTATCTAGATGCACATTTACCCTAGATATGATCACAAGATCAGCATACTCAAAGATCATAACAATCAGAGAACATTCAGGGACTCAATTGCACAAATTAAGGAATTAGGGACCAAATTGTAAATTCTGAAAATTATAGGGACTTAACCCAATTAAAAGTTACCAATATGAAATTAATCATCTTTCATGCTTCTCTGCAAAATTTCAGCTCAAACGGACATCTCAAACTCATTCAATTGCGACAACAAGGTTCAGGACTAAAACGCAAACATTTCAAAACATATAACCATCAAATTCAGAGCCCAACGGTCGAGTGTTCCGAAACAGGGAGGACCTGTTCCGAAACGCGAGACTGTTCCGAAACGGGTTCCGAAACAAGGCTTGGCAGTAGCATTTCCGTTCCGGAACGGTTCCTCCCGTTTCGGAACGCCTAGGCCATTTCAGGCCCCTGTTCCGAAACGGTAGCACCCGTTCCGATACGGCCTGCCCAGATTTGCAGATTTTTGCTGATTAAACACTCAATAGACCCATCAAACATGCTCCAAATGCAACCAAATTATACCAGCAAGTCATTCAATATTCAAGGAACATAATTGCATCAACCAAACATCAACATGGCATCAAATTAAGAAATACCCAATTCTATAGGCAAACATCCTATAAAGCAAACCATGAAATCCTCAAATCACCAAAACAAATACCAAGAGGCCAATTACATGTACCAACATTATCAACAACATAAAACCAACTTAGGGAGTCCAAACATCTCCCAAAACAACAACATAGGTCCCCCATTGCCAAATACCCAAAAGCTAATAGTGTTAGAAAACATTCACCATACATGAGCTTAAAACTTCACTTGGATTCTTGGCTTCCTTGCTGCCCCTAATGCACTTCAACGCTCTGCATTATTGGTTTAAGAAAAGAGGGAGCGTAAGCAAAAGCTTAGTGAGGAATGCTCATTTAAAACAACACAATAATGCAATTATAAACACATTTATAAACTTTAGTTCAAAACATTATTTGTACATGCACATAAGCATTTTAAACAAGCATTTCATGCTTCAAGTTCATAACATGTCATATTGGCCACAAGTGATACAATCAACATAAGATCCACACATGGACTTTTAAACACCATTGTGATCTTACAATTCACAAGGACCACACATGGACTTTTAAACACCATTGTGTCCTTAGCACAATAATCATCCATGGACTTTTAAACACCATGATGTTCTTACAATTCACAAGGACCACACAAGGACTTTTAAACACCTTTGTGTCCTTAACAAGAATCACCCAAGGACTTTTAAACACCTTGGTGTTCTTAAATAAACAAGGCTCACACAAGGACTTTTAACCACCTTTGTGACCTTAACCAAGAACCAACCATGGACTTTTAACCACTATGTTGTTCTTAAATACACAAGATTCACACAAGGACTTTTAACCACCTTTGTGATCTTAACCAAGAACCAACCATGGACTTTTAACCACCATGTTGTTCTTAAACAAGAACCACCTATGGACTTTTAACCACCATAGTGTTCTTAACCATCACTTGCCAATATGCATCATTAACAACAATATTCCACTGTTTTAAAGCATTTAACAAAGCCATAATCATCGTGCATCATTATGCATCAAAACCACATTTAACAATGTTCAAAAACAAGAATCTCTTACCTTGAGCATTCTTCAACACATGGCTTATAAAATCAGCAACTAAACATGCTAAATATGCTTTCAAAACAGGATTTAGAACATGCAAACAAATCACATTGCATACAACCAACCATGGTTCATCATCAAGAGAGTTTTCCCGAAAACTTACTCTTGAGCTTAGCTAAGTTGCTTAGACTTAAACTAAGCTCCCAAACCTTCAAAACATTGGTTTCAAAGCTGAAAACCAAAATCTACTCACTGATTCCGTTTCGCCACTTGCCGAAACACCAATCAAGCTTCCGGATCACCCCCACAAGGATCCAAAGATGACTCCCCTGTTTTAAACACATCAAAGCAGAGGATTAATGCATCATCATGCATTAATATCTTCAATGAAAGCACCTAAACTCGCTGCTCTCATCAACACTCCATTTTCGGCTACCAAACACAACCGAAAATGCATCCAAACAACTCCACAACACTACCCAGCCAAGATCCATCGATTCTAAACATCCTTAAACATCAATTAACATCCAAAAAGGATCTAACCACGTCCTTATACCTCCAGCTATAACAGATCATCAAGATCACTCCAAAAACAACCAAGAACTCAAGCTAAACTTAGGAAAATCAACCTATCCGGGATTGCATTAATTAAACCTCAATTTCTCATCAATTAAACATTCATTTATCATCAAAAAGACACCTCAAAACACTGCCCAAACAGATCATACGAATTTTATCAAAAATCAACCAAATCTTGCATTTTAAAGCCAAGATCAAGAACACATCTACAAAACCTTTTATAAAACACAAATCAAGGATTGAGAACTTGGGAATTTCAGTAAAGAACTGAGAATTTAGAGGAGAAGGACGTTCATACCTCTAAACTTGAGTTTCTCCCTTTTGGAACCAAGATTCTTGAAAATCCAAATAGCAAATGCAAAGGTTTTGTTGAATTGATGATTAGAGAACAAAAGAGAATTGAAATCTCATATTTGGATGTCAAAATCAGAGGGAAAAGGTGCTGGAGAATGTGTTTGGGTTGAGAGAAAATTGAGAGAAAAGGAAAATGGGAATTTAGGAAAAGTTAGTTGGAAAATGCCAAAATATCTTCCCTCCCTTTTACTTTTATTTAAAAACTATTAATTAATCCTTTATTATTTAAGAAAAGTCTGGGGAAACTCCTATTGGGTAAATAGCTCCTTAAAGATTCAAAGTTTCAATCCTTTTTAAAACAGTCACACAATTTTCAAAAATTACATTTTGGTCACTAACCAAAATGTCACTCTTCAAAACCTCATTTTGTAAAATTGATTCCACCATTCTCTTATATATAATAAAAGAGGATTTTAAGACATTTTTCCATATTTTTAATGCAACCCAAACTAGGCTTTCCTAAATTCACCCTTATATATTCGAACCGCACTCCGACCGAACCGGTCCAAACCCAAAACTTCTAAGCACAAATTGGGGCGTTACAACTCTCCCCCCTTAAGAAATTTCGTCCTCGAAATTTACCTGAAGGGAAGAGGTACGGAAACTGCTTCAGCATGTCATCCTTCCGTTCCCACGTGGCTTCTTCAACACCACGATGCTTCCACAACACCTTTACCAACTCAATGGTCTTGCCTCGAAGAACTTTACTATCCGAATCCAGAACCTTCACCGGTTCCTCATCATAGGTCAAATCCGGATTCAATTCCACTTCTTCCACAGGCATCACATGTGAAGGATCCGATCTATACTTCCAAAGCATAGAAACATGAAACACGTCATGAATCTTTTCCAACTCTTGAGGTAACCTCAACTTGTACGCAACAGGACCCACACGCTCAATCACCTCGTATGGTCCAATGTACCTAGGGCTCAACTTACCCTTACGGCCAAACCTCATCACCTTCTTCCAAGGCGAAACCTTCAAAAACACAAGGTCACCCACCGCATACTCAATCTCCTTACGCTTCAAATCCGCGTAAGACTTTTGGCGATCAGAAGCTGCCTTCAAACGCTCACAAATGAGCTTCACCTTCTCGGTGGTTCCTTTCAACAAAGTCGGCATCGAAACCAACTTCTGACCTGTTTCAGCCCAACAAAGAGGAGTCCTACACTTCCTCCCGTACAAAGCTTCATAAGGTGCCATTTGAATACTTGCCTGATAACTGTTGTTATAGGCAAACTCCACCAAAGGCAAATGTTTCTCCCAAGAGCCCTGAAACTCAATTACGCAGCACCTCAACATATCCTCCAAAATCTGGATAACACGCTCGGACTGACCATCCGACCGAGGATGATAAGATGTACTGAAATTCAACCGTGTACCCAAAGCCTGATGCAAACACTGCCAGAAACGCGATGTAAACCTCGGATCCCTATCCGACACAATCGACTTTGGCACACCATGCAGCCGCATAATCTCAGCAATGTACAGCTCCGCAAGCTTATCCAAAGAATACGTAGTATGCACAGGCAAGAAATGCGCACAATTCGTCAGGCGATCCACAATCACCCACACCGAATTCTTCTTCGATGGCGACAAAGGCAAACCAGACACAAAGTCCATGGTAATCCTTTCCCACTTCCACTCAGGGATTCTCAACGGTTGCAACAACCCTGAAGGAACCTGATGCTCAGCCTTAACTCGCTGACACACCATGCACTTGCTCACAAACTCTGCAACATCCTTCTTTAAACCCACCCAATAGTACTCATCACGAAGATCACGATACATCTTAGTACTACCAGGGTGCATAGCAAAAGGACTACTATGACCTTCTGTAACCCCCTTAACCCGGCCTAGACGGTTGACCCGAATCAAGAAAGTCACACGGGGAAAACCAAAGTCAACCCGAAAGTCAACCTTGATTAACGACCCTTTTTTTTCCTTTTTAATCTTGTCTAGATGCACACTGACCCTAGCTATGATCATACAAACAACATACTCAAAGATCATAAACATCAGAGATCAAACAGGGACCCAATTGAACAATTTACAGTTTTAGGGACCAAATTGTAAATTCTGCAAATTACAAGGACTTCGTCCAAATTAAAGTTACCAACTTGAAATTAATCAGGTTTCATGCTTCTCTGCAAATTTTCAGCTCAAACGGACATCCCAAACTCATACAATTGCACAAACAAGATTCTGGGCCAAAATGCAAACATTCCAAAACATTTAACTGCCATTGTCAGCCCCCAACGGTCGGCTATTCCGAAACAGGGTGAGCCTATTCCGAAACACGGTGCCGTTCCGCAACGCGTTCCGATACGCGGGCTGGCAGTGACCTTTCCGTTTCGGAACGGTGTCACCCGTTTCGGACGCCTGGGCTGGTTCAGGGCACCCGTTCCGAAACGAGGGCTACTGTTCCGAAACAGCCTGCACAAAAAGCTGCATTTTGCTTACTCAAACACACAATTGATCATCCAAACATGCTCCAAATGCTACCAAACTTTACCAGCATGCAATTCAACATTTATGAGTCATGTAAGCATCAACCAATCGTCATAATGGCATCACATATGAAAAGCCCCAATTCTATGGCATGCTTCCTACACAAGCAACACATTCAAGCATAGAAACTTCCAATTCAAACATGTTATGGCCAAATACAAAAACCAGCAATATCAACATCATTAAACATACTTAGGGAGTACAACACATCTCCCAAAACAACCACATGAGTTTTCCCCCATTGCCAAATACCAAAAGCTAATTGAGTTCATAAAACCTTTCCATACTTGAGCTTAGTTTCCCCTTGGTTGCTTGCCTTCCTTGCTGCCCTCGAATCACCTTAATGTTCTGCATTATTGATTTAAGAAAACAAAGGAGAGCGTAAGCAAAAGCTTAGTGAGGAGCGCTCATAAAAACCATTCAATAATGCATTATAAAACTCTTTATAAATCATGCTTCAAACCATCATTTGCACATGCTCAAAAGCATACTTAACAAGCAATTCATGCTTCATATCATAACATGTCATATTGGCCACAAGTGATAAGTTCCATCATTTTAAAACAAGTTCAACATAAGACTCACACATGGACTTTTAAACACCATTGTGATCTTATACTTTCGAAGAGCCACACAAGGACTTTTAAACACCTTTGTGCTCTTCCCAAGGACTTTTAAACACCTTGGCCCATGGACTTTTAAACACCATGGCAAGGACCACACAAGGAATTTTAACCACCTTTGTGTCCTTAACAAGAACCATCCAAGGACTTTTAACCACCTTGATGTTCTTAAGTAACAAGGCTCACTCAAGGACTTTTAACCACCTTAGTGACCTTAATAAGAATCATCATGGACTTTTAACCACCATGAAGTTCTTAGAAACCACAAGGCTCACTCAAGGACTTTTAACCACCTTAGTGACCTTAACCTTTTTCAAACATCACTTGCCAATATACATTATTATCATCAAGATATCCATTGTTTTAAAGCATTAAACCAAGCCATATTCATCATGCATTTATAAGCATCAAACCACATTTTAACCATGCTCAAAAACAAGGAACTCTTACCTTGAGCTTCCTTCAACATATGGCTTACAAAGTCAGCAATAACCATGCTAAATCATGCTTTCAAAACAGAATTTAAAACATGCAATAAACCACATTGCACAACAATCAAACCATGGCCACCACTAGAGAGTATTTCCGAAAACTTACACTTGAGCTTAGCAAAGTTGTTTAGACTTAAACTAAGCTCCCAAGACATTGGTTTCAAAGCCGAAAACCCAATTTCACTCACCGATTCCACTTCACCTCTTGCCGAAGCACCAATTCAAACTTCCGGATCAACAACTCTTGGATCCAAAGATGCCTCCCCTGTTTTAACACATCAAAGCAGAGGATTAATGCATCATCATGCATTAATAGCTTCAATGAAAGCACCTAAACTCGCTGCTCTCATCCACACTCCATTTTCGGCCACCAAACACAACCGAAAATGCCTCCAAACAACTTCTCAACAAAGCCCAGCCATAAACCATCAAAACCTAACGTCCTTAAACATCATTCAACATCTAAAAAGAGCTTAACAACATCCTTATACCTCCAGCAACAACAGATCCACAAGATCTCACCAAAAACAACCTAGAATCATAGGCTAAACTTAGGAAATTCAACCTATCCGGAATTGCATCAATCAAAACTCAATTCCTTATCAAATTAACATTCATTAATCATCATTTTAACACCTTAAAACACTGCTTTAACAGATCCAACGAAAATTCATCAAAAATCACCAAATCTTGCATATTAAGCCAAGATCCATTAAACCACTTAAAAACCTTTTATAAAACATCAATTAAGGATTGAGAACTTAGGAATTTCAATAAAGAACTGAAAGTTTAGAGGAGAAGGACGTTCTTACCTCCAAACTTGAGTTTCTCCTCTTTAGAGCCAAAAAGCTTGAAAATCCAAATAGCAAATTGCAAGGTTTTGTTGTAGAGATGATTAGGAATCCAAAGAGAATTGAAAAGATAGATTTGAGTGACAAAATCAGAAAGAAATCTCTGGAGAGAAAGTGTTTGGGTTGAGAGAAAATGAGAGAAAAGGAAAATTGGAAGAAAATAGAAAGTTGGTTACAAAATGGTAAAATGATTTCCCTCCACTTTTCTTAAGCTTTAAAATCAGAATTATTCATTAAAATATCTTAGAAAAATCTGGAGAAACCCCCTTTGGGTAAATAGCTCCTTAAAGATTCAAAGTTTCAATCCTTTCTAAAACAGTCACGCAACTTTCAAAAATTACATTTTGGTCACTAGTCAAAATGTCACTCTTCCAAACCTCATTTTGTAAAATTGATTTCACAGTTCACTTATATATATTAAAAGATGATTTTAGAACATTTTCCCATATTTTTAATGCAACCCGAACTAGGCTTTCCTAATTTTACCCTTTTAGATTCGAACAGCACTTTGACCAAACCGGTCAACGCCCAAAACTACTAAGCCCAAAACCGGGGCGTTACACCTTCAGTCAGAATAGCACGCCTCAACTCAGCATCATTGGGCACTACTATCCGACTCCCAAAACACAACACTCCATCATCACTAAAACAGAAATTCGAAGGCCTACCCTCCGCGATATCCTGAACATGCGGTACCAAGGAATCATCCAGCAACTGTTTTTCCTTGATCAACTAAACCAAAGATGGTTTCACTTGCAACTCAGCCACAAGACCACCATCGCGCGAAATACTCAAACTGGCAAACATAGCCCTCAACTCAACAACTACCTTCCTACTCAAGGTATCCACTACCACATTAGCTTTTCCAGGGTGATACTCAATCGTCAAATCATAATCCTTGAGCAACTCCACCCAACGCCACTGCCTAAGATTCAACTCCTTCTGAGACATCAGATACTTCAAACTCTTGTGATCTGTGTACACAGTACACTTCTCACCATACAGATAATGTCTCCAGATCTTCAAAGCAAAAACCACTGCAGCCAACTCAATGTCATGCGTAGGATAATTGCGCTCATGCACTTTCAACTGCCGCGATGCATAAGCCACCACCTTACCCTCTTGCATCAACACACATCCCAAACCAACATAGGACGCATCACTATACACCACAAACTCTTTTCCTGATTCAGGTTGAACCAAGATAGGAGCTTGCGTCAAAGCTGCCTTAAGCTTCTCAAAAGCCTGCTGTCTCGCTTCCGTCCACTCATACTTAACATCCTTCTGCAACAACTTCGTCAATGGTGCAGCAATCTTAGAAAACCCATCCACAAACCTCCGGTAGTATCCCGCCAAACCAAGGAAACTACGAACCTCGTGAACAGACTTAGGAACCTTCCAATTCATCACCGCCTCAATCTTCTGAGGATCAACACGAATCCCCTCAGCAGAAACCACATGACCAAGAAACACCACTTCACTTAACCAGAACTCACACTTGCTCAGCTTGGCATAAAGCTGATTCTCCAACAAAGCTTGCAACACAATCCTCAAATGCTCTTCATGCTCCTCCTCAGTACGCGAGTACACAAGGATATCATCAATGAACACCACAACAAATTTGTCCAGGTATTCATGAAACACACGATTCATCATGTCCATGAAAGCTGTAGGAGCATTTGTCAAACCAAACGGCATCACAAGGAACTTATAATGCCCATACCTTGTCCTGAAAGCTGTCTTAGGCACATCCACATCCTTCACCTTCAACTGATAATACCCTGACCTCAAGTCAATCTTAGAGAACACAGCTGCTCCCCAAAATTGATCAAAGAGATCATCAATTCTCGGCAAAGGATATCGATTCTTGATAGTCAACTTGTTCAGCTGAAGATAATCAATGCACATTCTCATAGTGCCATCCTTCTTCTTCACAAACAAGACCGGTGCACCCCAAGGTGACACACTCGGCTGAATGAACCCACGATCAAGCAACTCTTGCAATTGCGTCTTCAGCTCCTTCAACTCTTTAGGTGCCATTCTATAAGGGGTAATAGACACATGAGTTGTATTCTCATACAGCTCAATCCTAAACTCCACTTCACGATTAGGAGGCAATCCAGGCAACTCCTCAGGAAACACACCAGGAAACTCTTTCACAATCCTGATATCTTGCACACGCAACTCCTTAGAGCTAGGATTCATCACAAAAGCTAGGTAAGCTTCACAACCTTGCCTCAGCATCCGGCTTGCCTCCAATGTAGACACCACATTGGCAAGAAACTTCACATTCTCACCAACCACAACTACCTCATAATCATCCGCAAGCTTCAACGAAACTCGTTTATTCTCACAATCCACTACAGCTCGATGCTCAACAAGCCAATCCATACCAAGGATTACATCAAAACCATAGAAAGGCAACTCCATAAGGTCAACATGAAAAACATGATCTTGAACAACCAAAGGACATCTTCTATAAAGCTTTCGAGTCACAACAGTCTCACCAAAAGAACTAGTGACACGCATACCAACATCCAAAGACTCAACATGCAAACCAAGCAATTCAGCATGCTCACGCAATATGTATGAGTACGTAGATCCAGAATCAATCAAGGAAAGTAATGACAAGGATTGCAAAGTAAAAGTACCTGCGATCACATCTGTGTCATTCCTCCCCTCCCTCTGAGCATATACCCTCGCCTGGCCGCCACCCTCAGGCTGAACAGCTACAACATGGGCCAGACCCCGACCACCTTCCTCTCTCCGCTGAAAGTTACCACAGCCGCACCCACGACCCCTCTGTGGTGCAACAACAACAGGAGCACGCACTTGGCCACAAGCCAACATAGGACACTCTCTCCTCATGTGATCCGTAGATCCACAATTCCAGCATGAATTACCAGCCGCTACAACAGGAGCTTGCACCTCCCTCACAGCTCGAGGACAATCATGTTTCATATGGCCACGCGAACCACATGTCCAACATGCGCTCAGATCAACTCTAGCCTTGCCTCCCTGAGCAGGCGCACCACCACCTCGCTTAACTGAAGACTGATACTTCTGATCACGTCCCCTCTTGTTCCGTCCACCACCGGAACTATATTCAGCTACTCGCTTACCAGCACCAGAACCAACACCTTTAGACGATAAACCCAAGTTCATCTCAATATCCTTTGCTCGGCCCACCAGCACATCAAAATCATTATACTCAGTAGCCAGCACATACATATTTACATCCGTCACTAAACCATAACGGAATCTTTCACACCTTTCCCGCTCATACGGAACAAGCTCAGGTGCATACTGACTGAGTCGGACAAACTGAACCTCATACTCAGCCACAGACATGCTCCCCTGGGTAAGAGACATGAATTCCCTCTTCTTTTCATCTAGGTACCTCACACCCATATACCTTCTCTTGAACGCATTCTGAAAGAACGTCCAAGTTACATCAGCTTCCGCCATTCCCGAGATAGTGGTTGTCCACCACGTGTATGCATCATCTTGCAGCAATGATACTACACAGCCCAGCTTCTGCACATCAGTGCAACTCATCTGCCCCAAGATTCTCTTGGTACTCTCTAACCAAGATTCTGAACCTTCAGCTGACAAACCCCTGAACTCAGTCCCTCCCAGACTGCGTAAGCGTTCCAAGGGTAGTCTAACTCCTGCATCTCCCTGATGCACAGCTCCTTGAGCTCCAGCTACCGCTACTCGAAAAGCACCAGCTATAGCTTGAACCAACATCGTCATGTCAGGAACAGCTTGCCCCTGACCAGCTTCAGGTCCAGCGACCCCAGCACCAGCTGCAACATCAGCTCTTTCACCCTCAGCACCACCACCACCAGGCGGAGGAGGTAAATCCATAGCATTCTCAGCGTTCTCTTCGTTTTCGTTTTGAGCCATAGCTCGCGTATTAACTCTCAACTCTCTACGAGGTGCCATACACTAGCAATGCAATCACAACGCAATAAAACAAAGTCAGGCTCAGCAAGGTAAGCAATCCAAGTACTCAAGCTCATTTTCACTTAAAAACAATATCATTACATTAGCTTTGATTTGGCAATGGGTACCCACAACATGCTTCACCACAGCATACACCACAATTGCAACATATTTACAATTCACTCAACATGCTTTCACTCAACAAGCATACAAAGCATACATACTTTAATCATTCACATAATCATTCCCAATTACTCGAGAACTCAGCTCTGATACCACCAAATGTAACCCCCTTAACCCGGCCTAGATGGTTGACCCGAATTAAGAAGATTACACGGGGGAAAACCAAAGTCAACACGAAAGTCAACCTTGATTAACGACCCTTTTTTTCTTTTTAAACTTATCTAGATGCACATTTACCCTAGATATGATCACAAGATCAGCATACTCAAAGATCATAACAATCAGAGAACATTCAGGGACTCAATTGCACAAATTAAGGAATTAGGGACCAAATTGTAAATTCTGAAAATTATAGAGACTTAACCCAATTAAAAGTTACCAATATGAAATTAATCATCTTTCATGCTTCTCTGCAAAATTTCAGCTCAAACGGACATCTCAAACTTATTCAATTGCGACAACAAGTTTCAGGACTAAAACGCAAACATTTCAAAACATATAACCATCAAATTCAGAGCCCAACGGTCGAGTGTTCCGAAACAGGGAGGACCTGTTCCGAAACGGGTTCCGAAACAAGGCTTGGCAGTTGCATTTCCGTTCCGGAATGGTTCCTCTCGTTTCGAAACGCCTAGGCCATTTCAGGCCCTTGTTCCGAAACGGTAGCACCCGTTCCGATACGGCCTGCCCAGATTTGCAGATTTTTGCTGATCAAACACTCAATAGACCCATCAAACATGCTCCAAATGCAACCAAATTATACCAGCAAGTCATTCAACATTGAAGGAACATAATTGCATCAACCAAACATCAACATGGCATCAAATTAAGAAATACCCAATTCTATAGGCAAACATCCTATAAAGCAAACCATGAAATCCTCAAATCACCAAAACAAATACCAAGAGGCCAATTACATGTACCAACATTATCAACATCATAAAACCAACTTAGGGAGTCCAAACATCTCCCAAAACAACAACATAGGTCCCCCATTGCAAAATATCCAAAAGCTAATAGTGTTAGAAAACATTCACCATACATGAGCTTAAAACTTCACTTGGATTCTTGGCTTCCTTGCTGCCCCTAATGCACTTCAACGCTCTGCATTATTGGTTTAAGAAAAGAGGGAGCGTAAGCAAAAGCTTAGTGAGGAATGCTCATTTAAAACAACACAATAATGCAATTATAAACACATTTATAAACCTTAGTTCAAAACATCATTTGTACATGCACATAAGCATTTTAAACAAGCATTTCATGCTTCAAGTTCATAACATGTCATATTGGCCACAAGTGATACAATCAACATAAGATCCACACATGGACTTTTAAACACCATTGTGATCTTACAATTCACAAGGACCACACATGGACTTTTAAACACCATTGTGTCCTTAGCACAAGAATCATCCATGGACTTTTAAACACCATGATGTTCTTACAATTCACAAGGACCACACAAGGACTTTTAAACACCTTTGTGTCCTTAACAAGAATCACCAAGGACTTTTAAACACCTTGGTGTTCTTAAATAAACAAGGCTCACACAAGGACTTTTAACCACCTTTGTGACCTTAACCAAGAACCAACCATGGACTTTTAACCACCATGTTGTTCTTAAATACACAAGATTCACACAAGGACTTTTAACCACCTTTGTGATCTTAACCAAGAACCAACCATGGACTTTTAACCACCATGTTGTTCTTAAACAAGAACCACCTATGGACTTTTAACCACCATAGTGTTCTTAACCATCACTTGCCAATATGCATCATTAACAACAATATTCCACTGTTTTAAAGCATTTAACAAAGCCATAATCATCGTGCATCATTATGCATCAAAACCACATTTAACAATGTTCAAAAATAAGAATCTCTTACCTTGAGCATTCTTCAACACACGGCTTATAAAATCAGCAACTAAACATGCTAAATATGCTTTCAAAACAGGATTTAAAACATGCAAACAAATCACATTGCATACAACCAACCATGGTTCATCATCAAGAGAGTTTTCCCGAAAACTTACTCTTGAGCTTAGCTAATTTGCTTAGACTTAAACTAAGCTCCCAAACCTTCAAAACATTGGTTTCAAAGCTGAAAACCAGAATCCACTCACCGATTCCGTTTCGCCACTTGCTGAAACACCAATCAAGGTTCCGGATCACCACCACAAGGATCCAAAGATGACTCCCCTGTTTTAAACACATCAAAGCAGAGGATTAATGCATCATCATGCATTAATATCTTCAATAAAAGCACCTAAACTCGCTGCTCTCATCAACACTCCATTTTCGGCTACCAAACACAACCGAAAATGCATCCAAACAACTCCACAACACTACCCAGCCAAGATCCATCAATTCTAAACATCCTTAAACATCAATTAACATCCAAAAAGGATCTAACCACGTCCTTATACCTCCATCTATAACAGATCATCAAGATCACTCCAAAAACAACCAAGAACTCAAGCTAAACTTAGGAAAATCAGCCTATCCGAGATTGCATTAATTAAACCTAAATTTCTCATCAATTAAACATTCATTTATCATCAAAAAGACACCTCAAAACACTGCTCAAACAGATCATACGAATTTTATCAAAAATCAACCAAATCTTGCATTTTAAAGCCAAGATCAAGAACACATCTACAAAACCTTTTATAAAACACAAATCAAGGATTGAGAACTTGGGAATTTCAGTAAAGAACTTAGAATTTAGAGGAGAAGGACGTTCATACCTCTAAACTTGAGTTTCTTCCTTTTGGAACCAAGATTCTTGAAAATCCAAATAGCAAATGCAAAGATTTTGTTGAAGAGATGATTAGAGAACATAAGAGAATTGAAATCTCATATTTCGATGTCAAAATCAGAGGGAAAAGGTGCTGGAGAATATGTTTGGGTTGAGAGAAAATTGAGAGAAAAGGAAAATGGGAATTTAGAAAAAGTTAGTTGGAAAATGCCAAAATATCTTCCCTCCCTTTTACTTTTATTTAAAAACTATTAATTAATCCTTTATTATTTAAGAAAAATCTGGAGAAACTCCTATTGGGTAAATAGCTCCTTAAAGATTCAAAGTTTCAATCCTTTTTAAAACAGTCACACAGTTTTCAAAAATTACATTTTGGTCACTAACCAAAATGTCACTCTTCCAAACCTCATTTTGTAAAATTGATTCCACCATTCTCTTATATATAATAAAAGAGGATTTTAAGACATTTTTCCATATTTTTAATGCAACCCGAACTAGGCTTTCCTAAATTCACCCTTATATATTCGAACCGCACTCCGACCGAACCGGTCCAAACCCAAAACTTCTAAGCCCAAAATTGGGGCATTACAGCGGGTCTAATTAGGCCTTATAATGGACCCGTTAGAATTTTAACTGAGTAAAAAGCACATAAATTGAGTTTTTGCAATATCATCGTGTCGAAATGCTCGTAATCAAGTATATGAACTCCTAAAATTTGATAAAACCTTGTTTTTTTGGTCCGTTTGTTATTGGTTTCGGAAGAGCGGGTTTAAATAGGCCTAACAATGGATCCGTTGGAATTTTACATGAATAAAAAGTACAGATATAGAATTTTTGCAATATAATCGTGTTGAAATACTAGTAATCAAGCATTTAAACTCCTAAAATTTGATTAAAACTTGTTTCACGGTCCGATTTGTAGAGGTTTCAGACGAGCGGGTCTAAATAGGCCTTAAAATGGACCAATTTGAATTTTACTTGAATAAAAACTACAAAAATTGAACTTTTGCAATATAATCGTGTTGAAATACTTGTAATCAAACATATGAACTCCTAAAATATTATGAAAACTTGTTTCACGGTTCGTTTTGAAGATGTTTCAGACGAGGGGGGTCTAAATAGACCTTACAATGGACCCGTTGGAATTTTAACTAAGTAAAAAGTACAGAAATTGAGGTTTTGCAGTATAATCGTGTCAAAATGCTCATAATCAAGTATATAAACTATTAAAATTTGATAAAACCTCGTTTTGCTTTCTGTTTGTTATAGGTTTTGGTCTTGCGGGTCTAAATAGGCCTCACAATGGACCCGTTGGAATTTTACTCGAGTAAAGAGTACATAAATTGAGTTTTTGCAATATCACCGTATCGAAATGCTCGTAATCAAGTATATGAACTCCTAAAATTTGATAAAACCTAGATTTGCGGTCAGTTTTTTTATAGGTTTTGCCTTTGCGGGTCTAAATAGGCCTCACAATGGACCCTGTTGGAATTTTACTCGAGTAAAAAGTACATAAATTGAGTTTTCCCAATATCATCTTGTCAAAATGCTCATAATCAATTATATGAACTCGTAAAATTTGATTAAGCCTTATTTTGCGGTCCGTTTGTTATAGGTTTCGGTGGAGCGGGTCTAATTAGGCCTTATAATGGATCCGTTGGAATTTTAACTGAGTAAAAAGTACATAAATTGAGTTTTTGCAATATCATCGTGTCGAAATGCTCGTAATCAAGTATATGAACTCCTAAAATTTGATAAAACCTTGTTTTTGTGCTCCGTTTGTTATAGGTTTCGGAAGAGCGGGTCTAAATAGGCCTAACAATAGATCCGTTGGAATTTTACTTGAATAAAAAATACAGAAATTGAATTTTTGCAATATAATCATGTTGATATACTAGTAATCAAGCATTTAAACTCCTAAAATTTGATTAAAACTTGTTTCGCGGTCCGATTTGTAGAGGTTTCAGACGAGCAAGTCTAAATAGGCTTAAAATGTACCAATTTGAATTTTACTTGAATAAAAACTACATAAATTGAATTTTTGCAATATAATCGTGTTGAAATACTCGTAATCAAGCATATGAACTCTTAATGTAACCCCCGTAGCCCGGTCTAGACGGTTGACCCGAACTACGAAGATTACACGGGGAAAACCAAAGTCAACCCGAAAGTCAACCTTGATTAACGACCCTTTTTTTTTCTTTTTAGTCTTGTCTAGATGCACATTAACCTTAGGTGTGACCATACAAACAACATGTCAAAAGATCACAAACATCAGAGATCAAACAGGGACCCAATTGAACAAATTACAACTTTAGGGACCAAAATGTAAATTCTGATAAATTAAGGGACTTATCCCAAATTAAAGTTACCAACTTGAGATTAGTCATGTTTCATGCTTCTCTGTGAAATTTCAGCTCAAAAGGACATCCACAGCTCATGCAATTGAACATACAAGATTCAGGACTAAAACGCAAACAAAGCAAAACATGTAAAGATACTTTTAACTGAATTTAACGGTCAGGTATCGGTACACCTGATGTCGTATCGATACGCGGGGAAGGCAGTAACCAAACTCGAGCAACGGTATCGATATGATATCACCTGTACCGATACGGCATTCGAACTTTTCCCAGATGAGTATCGATACCCCCACAACCGTACCGATACGCCTGGGCAGAAAAGAGCATATTTGGCTCAGGCGTATCGATACGCGAGCCCGAGTACCGATACCCCTGTCTGAAATTGACTTGAAATTCATACAATTCATGCTTCTAACCTCAAATTAACACCACCAAATCATACCACATAGCTATACAACATGCAGGGATCATAAATGCAACAACAATTCAACTCATAACCATCACACATGAAAAGCCCCAATTTAAAAGACATGCTTTCTACTTAAGCTACCTTTCATGCATAAACCTTCATAGCCAAGCATATAAGAGATCAATCCAAAAACCAACAACCACAGCAACATTTAACATACTTAGGGAGTCTTAAACACCTCCCAAAACATATACATTGGTCCCCCATTGCCAGATCAACCAAAAGCTAAAATGTTTAACAAAACCTTCCATACATTGAGCTTTACTTGAACTTGTATGCTTGCCTTCTCTGGCTGCCCTCAATGTACTCAATGCTCTGCATTATTGAATCAAGAAAACGAGAGAGCGTAAGCCAAAGCTTAGTGAGGAGTGCTCTTTAAAAACCATTCAATAATGCAATTAAAACCATTTATGAAACATGCTTGTAAAACAACCTTTACACATGCTCAAAGCATACTTTAAATCAAGCAATAACATGTTTCCATATTTCATTTAAACAAGCATCTCATGCTTCAACATAAACATTTAATCATGCATCTCATGCATCTCATGTACTATACATGTCATATTGGCTCAAGTGATACATTTCATTTAGAAATCAAGTATAACAACTTTCCTCAAGGACTTTTAAACACCTTGAACCCCAAGGACTTTTAAACACCTTGGCCATGGACTTTTAAACACCATGAATGGACCACACAAGGACTTTTAACCACCTTTGTGTCCGTAGCTTGAATCACCCCAAGGACTTTTAAACACCTTGGCCCCAAGGACTTTTAAACACCTTGGCCCCATGGACTTTTAACCACCATGGAAAGGAGCACCTAAGGACTTTTAACCACCTTAGAGTCCGCAACATCGAAGGACTTTTAACCACCTTGATGTTCATGTAACAAGGCTCACTCAAGGACTTTTAACCACCTTAGTGACCTTCACTTTTTCAAAACCATCACTTGCCAATATACATCAATTTCATCATAATATCCACTGTTTTAAAGCATTTAAACCAAGCCATTTCATCATGCATTTCAAGTATCAAATCCACATTTAAACAATGTACAAAATCAAGGAACTCCTACCTAGAGTTACTTTCAACACATGGCTTAAAACAATAGCAAAATCCATGCTAAAACATGCTTTCAAAACAGTAATCAAAACATGCAAATCATCACTTTGCAAAACATCAAGTCATGGCCACCACTATAGAGAGAAAATCCGAAAACTTACACTTGAGCTTAGCAAAGTTGTTTAGACTTAAACTAAGCTCCCATAACCTTCAAACCATTGCTTAAAAAGCTGAAAATCCATTTCCAAAGTTGCACTCACCGATTACCACTTCGCTTCAAGCCAAAGCACCAAAACAAGCCTCCGGATCAACAAATCTTGGATCCTAGGATGCCTCCCCTGTTTCAACACATTAAAGCAGAGGATTAATGCATCATCATGCATTAATTGCTTCAATGAAAGCATCAAAACTCGCTGCTCTCACTAAAACTCCATTTTCGGCCACCAAACACAACCGAAAATGCATCCGAAACACTTCTAAACAAAGCCCAGCCATAAACCAGCAAATCCTCACTTCCATTAACATCATTTAACTTCTAAAAACAACCTACAACCATCCTTATACCTCCAGCAACACCAGATCCACAAAATCACCTCAAAAACAACCTTAAAACACAAGCTAAAATTAGGAAACCCAACCTATCCGGGATTGCATTAATCAAGACTCACTTCCACATCAATTTAATGATCATTTAACACCAAAAACACTTCTAAAAACTCAGATTTAACAGATCAAACGAAAATCAAGTGAAATCATCAAAATCTTGCATAATTAGCCAAGATCCATAAATCAACCTTTAAACCTTTAATTAAACATACATTTAGGATTGAAAACTTTAGGAATTTCATTAAAGAACTTAAAGTTCAGAGGAGAATCGTTCATACCTCCAAACTTGTGATTTCTCCACTTTTTGGAATGAAAACCTTGTTGAAACTTGTAGCAATTGAGTAGGTTTTGATTACACAATGATTTGCTAACAATTGTGAGTTGAAAAGATGAATTTAGGTGAAGAAATCAGATCAAAATCTCTGAAAATGGTGATGTTTGGTTGGAGAGAAAAAGAGAAGAGAAAATAGGAAGTTAGGAAAGAAAAATAGTAAAATGAGTTTCCCTCCTTTTATCAAACCTTTAAAATCAGATTTTAGGATTAAAATATCTTAGAAAAATCTGGAGAATTCACTTTTGGGCAAATAGCTCCTTAAAGATTCAAAGTTTCAATCCTTTTTAAAACAGCCACCAAATTTGCGAAAACTACATTTTGGTCACTAGCCAAAATGTCAACCTTCCAAAACTCATTTTCCAAAATTGTTTTCACAGTTCATCAATTTATATTAAAAGATGATTTTAGAACATTTTCCCATATTTTTAATGCAACCCGAACTAGGCTTTCCTAATTTAACCACTTACGATTCGAACAGCACTTTGACCAACCGGTCAACGCCCAAGACTTCCAAGCCCAAAACCGGGGCGTTACAACTCTCCCCCCCTTAAGAAATTTCGTCCTCGAAATTTACCTGAAGGAAAGAGATAAGGAAACTGCTTCAGCATATCCTCCTTCCGCTCCCACGTGGCTTCCTCAACACCGCGATGCTTCCACAGCACCTTCACCAACTCAATGGTCTTGCCACGAAGAACCTTACTATCCGAATCCAGAACCTTCACCGGTTCCTCATCATAGGTCAAATCCGGATTCAATTCCACTTCCTCCACAGGCAACACATGCGAAGGATCAGATCTATACCTCCGGAGCATAGAAACATGGAACACATCATGAATCTTCTCCAGCTCCTGAGGCAAACTCAACCGATACGCAACAGGACCAACACGCTCAACAACCTCATACGGTCCAATGTATCTAGGGCTCAGCTTACCCTTCCGCCCAAACCTCATCACCTTCTTCCAAGGCGAAACCTTCAAGAACACGCGATCACCCACCGCAAACTCTATCTCCTTACGCTTCAAATCCGCGTAAGACTTCTGCCGATCAGAAGCAGCCTTCAACCTCTCACAGATGAGCTTCACCTTCTCGGTGGTACCTTTCAACAAAGCAGGCATCGAAACCAACTTTTGTCCAGTTTCAGCCCAACACAGAGGAGTCCTACACTTCCTCCCATACAGAGCCTCATAAGGTGCCATCTGTATACTTGCCTGAAAACTGTTGTTGTAAGCGAACTCAACCAAAGGCAAATGCTTCTCCCAAGAACCTTGGAACTCTATCACGCAACATCTCAACATATCCTCCAAAATCTGAATAACCCGCTCAGACTGGCCATCCGACTGAGGATGATAGGATGTACTGAAATGCAATCTTGTACCCAGAGCTTGATGCAAACACTGCCAAAAACGCGATGTGAACCTCGGATCCCTATCCGACACGATCGACTTAGGCACACCATGCAACCTCACAACCTCAGCAATGTACAGCTCTGCCAACTTATCCAAAGAGAACGTAGTATGCACAGGCAAGAAATGTGCACACTTCGTCAGGCGATCCACAATCACCCAAACAGAATTCTTCTTCGACGGAGACAAAGGCAAACCAGATACAAAATCCATGGTAACCCTCTCCCACTTCCATTCAGGGATTTTCAACGGTTGCAACAAACCAGAAGGAACCTGATGTTCAGCCTTAACGCGCTGACACACCAAACACTTGCTTACGAACTCCGCCACATCCTTCTTCAAGCCCACCCAATAGTACTCATCACGCAGATCGCGATACATCTTTGTACTACCAGGATGCATAGCAAAAGGACTACTATGACCTTCAGCTAGAATAGCACGCCTCAACTCAGCATCTGCAGGCACTACTATCCGACTACCAAAACACAACACCCCATCCTCATTAAAACAGAAATCCGAAGGTCTACCCTCCGCGATATCCTGAACATGAGACACCAAGGAATCATCCAACAACTGCTTATCCTTGATCAACTGAACCAACGAAGGTTTCACTTGCAACTCAGCAACAAGACCACCATCCCGCGATATACTCAAGCTAGCAAACATAGCTCTCAGCTCAACAGCTACCTTTCTACTCAAGGCATCCGCAACAACATTGGCCTTTCCAGGATGATACTCTATCGTCAGATCATAATCCTTGAGCAACTCCAACCAACGTCGCTGCCTGAGATTCAACTCCTTCTGAGACATCAGATACCTCAAACTCTTGTGATCCGTGTACACAGTACACTTCTCACCATACAGATAATGCCTCCAGATCTTCAGAGCAAAGACCACTGCAGCCAGCTCAATATCATGCGTAGGATAATTGCGCTCATGCACCTTCAACTGCCGCGACGCATAAGCCACAACCTTACCCTCTTGCATCAGCACACACCCCAAACCAACATAGGATGCATCACTGTAGACTACAAACTCTTTCCCTGATTCAGGCTGAATCAAGATAGGAGCTTGAGTCAAAGCCAACTTCAGCTTCTCAAAAGCTTGCTTCCTCGCTTCCGTCCACTCATACTTAACATCTTTCTGCAGCAACTTCGTCAAAGGAGCAGCAATCTTGGAAAAACCATCTACAAACCTTCGGTAGTATCCTGCCAAACCAAGGAAACTACGAACCTCCTGAACAGACTTAGGAACTTTCCAGTTCATCACTGCTTCAATCTTCTGAGGATCAACACGAATCCCCTCGGCTGAGACCACATGTCCAAGAAAAACAACCTCTCTAAGCCAGAACTCACACTTGCTCAACTTAGCATAAAGCTGATTCTCCAACAAAGCTTGCAAAACCACCCTCAAATGCTCTTCGTGCTCCTCCTCAGTACGCGAGTACACAAGGATATCATCAATGAACACCACAACAAACTTGTCCAGGTATTCATGAAAAACACGATTCATCATGTCCATGAAAGCAGCAGGAGCATTTGTCAGACCAAACGGCATCACAAGGAACTCATAATGCCCATACCTTGTCCTGAAAGCTGTCTTAGGCACATCCACATCCTTCACCTTCAACTGATAATACCCTGACCTCAAGTCAATCTTAGAGAACACAGCAGCTCCCCGAAATTGATCAAAGAGATCATCAATCCTCGGCAAAGGATACCGATTCTTGATAGTCAACTTGTTCAGCTGACGGTAATCAATACACATCCTCATCGTGCCATCTTTCTTCTTCACAAACAAGACAGGAGCACCCCAAGGCGAAACACTCGGCCGGATGAAACCACGATCAAGCAGCTCTTGCAACTGCGTCTTCAGCTCCTTCAGCTCTTTAGGTGCCATTCTATAGGGAGTAATGGACACAGGAGTGGTATTCTCATACAGCTCAATACCAAACTCCACCTCACGATTAGGAGGTAAACCAGGCAACTCCTCAGGAAAAACATCAGGAAACTCCTTCACAACCCTGATATCCTGCACCCTCAGCTCCTTCGAACTAGGATTCATCACAAAAGCCAGAAAAGCTTCACAACCTTGCCTCAACATCCTGCTCGCCTCCAAGGTAGAAACAACATTGGCAAGAAACTTCACATTCTCACCAACCACCACCACTTCATAATCATCCGCAAGCTTAAGCGAAACCCGTTTATTCTCACAATCCACAACAGCACGATGCTCAGCAAGCCAATCCATACCAAGGATCACATCAAAACCATAAAAGGGCAACTCCATAAGATCAACAAGGAAAACATGCTCTTGAACAACCAAAGGACACCTTCTATAAAGCTTACGAGTCACAACAGTTTCACCAAAAGAACTAGTGACTCTAACACCAACATCCAAAGACTCAACAGGCAAACCAAGCAACTCAGCATGCTCACAAAGAATGTATGAATGCGTAGATCCAGAATCAATCAAAGAAAGCAATGACAAGGATTGCAAAGTAAAGGTACCTGCAATCACATCAGCATCATTCCTTCCCTCGCGCTGAGCATACACCCTCGCTTGGCCTCCACCCTCAGGTTGAATAGCCACAACATGAGCTACTCCACGCCCACCTTCCTCTCGCCTCTGAAAATTACCACGGCCGCGCCCACGACCTCTCTGCGGTGCTGCAACAACAGGAGCACGCTCTTGACCACCAGCCATCCTCGGACAATCACGCCTCAGATGATCAGCTGAACCACAGTTCCAACACTCATAACCAGCTGCTACCACAGGAGCTTGCACCTCCCTCCCAGCACGAGGACAGTCACGTCTCAAGTGACCACGAGAACCACAAGTCCAACAAGCACTAGGGTCAGCTCTAGCATTGCCACCCCTAGCAGGTGCACCTCCACCTCTCTTAGACGAAGACTGAAACCTCTGATCACGCCCTCTCTTATTCCGACCACCGGAACTATACTCAGCAGCTCTCTTCCCAGAACTAGCTCCAGCACCCTTAGCAGACAAACTCAGGTTCATTTCAATGTCCTTGGACCGACTAACCAGCACATCGAAATCATTGTACTCAGCTGCCAACATATAGGTCTTAACTTCCGTCACCAAGCCATAACGGAACCTTTCGCACCTCTCGCGCTCATCAGGTACCAACTCAGGTGCATACTGGCTAAGACGTACGAACTGTACCTCATACTCAGCCACACTCATGTTCCCTTGGGTCAAGGACATGAATTCACGCTTCTTTTCGTCCAGATATCTAACTCCCAGATATCTCCTCTTGAACGCATGCTGAAAGAACGTCCAAGTAACATCAGCATCGGCCATCCCAGAGATTGTGGTCGTCCACCACGTATAAGCATCACCTTGCAGCAGTGACACCACACATCCCAGCTTCTGCACATCAGTGCAACTCATCTGCCCCAAGACACGCTTGGTACTTTCCAGCCATGCTTCTGATCTCTCTGCTGACATACCCCTAAACTCAGTCCCACCAAGACTGCGCAAACGTTCCAAGGGTAGTCTAGCACCAGCATCTCCCTGATGCCCAGCTCCTTGAGCTCCAGCTACTGCTGCTCGAAACGCACCCGCAATAGCTTGTACCAGCACAGACATATCAGGAATCGCTTGCCCCTGACCAACCTCAGGTCCTGCAGCTCCAGCACCAGCTGCCTCAGCTCCAGCTCCAGCTCTTTCCCTCTCCGCACCACCACCACCAGGTGGAGGAGGAGGTATCACAGCACTACCAGTGTGCTCATCGTTCACATTCCCCTCCGGGGTCGTAGCTCTCACGCTACTCCTTAACTCTCTACGTGGTGCCATACTATTACCATGCATAACAATACAAAATAAAACAAGTCAGGACCAGCAAGGTAAGCAAATTCCAAGTATTCAAGCTCAATTTCTTTCAAAAACAACATCATCTCTTTAGCTTTTGTTTGGCAATGGGTACCCTCATCATGCATCATCACAACATGCATCACATATACATCATCATATCATATCACTGAACATGCTTTCACTCAACCAGCATACAAACCAAACCATGCTTCAATCATACATACACACATTCCCAATTACTCGAGAACCTGGCTCTGATACCACCAAATGTAACCCCCGTAGCCCGGTCTAGACGGTTGACCCGAACTACGAAGATTACACGGGGAAAACCAAAGTCAACCCGAAAGTCAACCTTGATTAACGACCCTTTTTTTTTTCTTTTTAGTCTTGTCTAGATGCACATTAACCTTAGGTGTGACCATACAAACAACATGTCAAAAGATCACAAACATCAGAGATCAAACAGGGACCCAATTGAACAAATTACAACTTTAGGGACCAAAATGTAAATTCTGATAAATTAAGGGACTTATCCCAAATTAAAGTTACCAACTTGAGATTAGTCATGTTTCATGCTTCTCTGTGAAATTTCAGCTCAAAAGGACATCCACAGCTCATGCAATTGAACATACAAGATTCAGGACTAAAACGCAAACAAAGCAAAACATGTAAAGATACTTTTAACTGAATTTAACGGTCAGGTATCGGTACACCTGATGTCGTATCGATACGCGGGGAAGGCAGTAACCAAACTCGAGCAACGGTATCGATACGATATCACCTGTACCGATACGGCATTCGAACTTTTCCCAGATGAGTATCGATACCCCCACAACCGTACCGATACGCCTGGGCAGAAAAGAGCATATTTGGCTCAGGCGTATCGATACGCGAGCCCGAGTACCGATACCCCTGTCTGAAATTGACTTGAAATTCATACAATTCATGCTTCTAACCTCAAATTAACACCACCAAATCATACCACATAGCTATACAACATGCAGGGATCATAAATGCAACAACAATTCAACTCATAACCATCACACATGAAAAGCCCCAATTTAAAAGACATGCTTTCTACTTAAGCTACCTTTCATGCATAAACCTTCATAGCCAAGCATATAAGAGATCAATCCAAAAACCAACAACCACAGCAACATTTAACATACTTAGGGAGTCTTAAACACCTCCCAAAACATATACATTGGTCCCCCATTGCCAGATCAACCAAAAGCTAAAATGTTTAACAAAACCTTCCATACATTGAGCTTTACTTGAACTTGTATGCTTGCCTTCTCTGGCTGCCCTCAATGTACTCAATGCTCTGCATTATTGAATCAAGAAAACGAGAGAGCGTAAGCCAAAGCTTAGTGAGGAGTGCTCTTTAAAAACCATTCAATAATGCAATTAAAACCATTTATGAAACATGCTTGTAAAACAACCTTTACACATGCTCAAAGCATACTTTAAATCAAGCAATAACATGCTTCCATATTTCATTTAAACAAGCATCTCATGCTTCAACATAAACATTTAATCATGCATCTCATGCATCTCATGTACTATACATGTCATATTGGCTCAAGTGATACATTTCATTTAGAAATCAAGTATAACAACTTTCCTCAAGGACTTTTAAACACCTTGAACCCCAAGGACTTTTAAACACCTTGGCCATGGACTTTTAAACACCATGAATGGACCACACAAGGACTTTTAACCACCTTTGTGTCCGTAGCTTGAATCACCCCAAGGACTTTTAAACACCTTGGCCCCAAGGACTTTTAAACACCTTGGCCCCATGGACTTTTAACCACCATGGAAAGGAGCACCTAAGGACTTTTAACCACCTTAGAGTCCGCAACATCGAAGGACTTTTAACCACCTTGATGTTCATGTAACAAGGCTCACTCAAGGACTTTTAACCACCTTAGTGACCTTCACTTTTTCAAAACCATCACTTGCCAATATACATCAATTTCATCATAATATCCACTGTTTTAAAGCATTTAAACCAAGCCATTTCATCATGCATTTCAAGTATCAAATCCACATTTAAACAATGTACAAAATCAAGGAACTCCTACCTAGAGTTACTTTCAACACATGGCTTAAAACAATAGCAAAATCCATGCTAAAACATGCTTTCAAAACAGTAATCAAAACATGCAAATCATCACTTTGCAAAACATCAAGTCATGGCCACCACTATAGAGAGAAAATCCGAAAACTTACACTTGAGCTTAGAAAAGTTGTTTAGACTTAAACTAAGCTCCCATAACCTTCAAACCATTGCTTAAAAAGCTGAAAATCCATTTCCAAAGTTGCACTCACCGATTACCACTTCGCTTCAAGCCAAAGCACCAAAACAAGCCTCCGGATCAACAAATCTTGGATCCTAGGATGCCTCCCCTGTTTCAACACATTAAAGCAGAGGATTAATGCATCATCATGCATTAATTGCTTCAATGAAAGCATCAAAACTCGCTGCTCTCACTAAAACTCCATTTTCGGCCACCAAACACAACCGAAAATGCATCCGAAACACTTCTAAACAAAGCCCAGCCATAAACCAGCAAATCCTCACTTCCATTAACATCATTTAACTTCTAAAAACAACCTACAACCATCCTTATACCTCCAGCAACACCAGATCCACAAAATCACCTCAAAAACAACCTTAAAACACAAGCTAAAATTAGGAAACCCAACCTATCCGGGATTGCATTAATCAAGACTCACTTCCACATCAATTTAATGATCATTTAACACCAAAAACACTTCTAAAAACTCAGATTTAACAGATCAAACGAAAATCAAGTGAAATCATCAAAATCTTGCATAATTAGCCAAGATCCATAAATCAACCTTTAAACCTTTAATTAAACATACATTTAGGATTGAAAACTTTAGGAATTTCATTAAAGAACTTAAAGTTCAGAGGAGAATCGTTCATACCTCCAAACTTGTGATTTCTCCACTTTTTGGAATGAAAACCTTGTTGAAACTTGTAGCAATTGAGTAGGTTTTGATTACACAATGATTTGCTAACAATTGTGAGTTGAAAAGATGAATTTAGGTGAAGAAATCAGATCAAAATCTCTGAAAATGGTGATGTTTGGTTGGAGAGAAAAAGAGAAGAGAAAATAGGAAGTTAGGAAAGAAAAATAGTAAAATGAGTTTCCCTCCTTTTATCAAACCTTTAAAATCAGATTTTAGGATTAAAATATCTTAGAAAAATCTGGAGAATTCACTTTTGGGCAAATAGCTCCTTAAAGATTCAAAGTTTCAATCCTTTTTAAAACAGCCACCAAATTTGCGAAAACTACATTTTGGTCACTAGCCAAAATGTCAACCTTCCAAAACTCATTTTCCAAAATTGTTTTCACAGTTCATCAATTTATATTAAAAGATGATTTTAGAACATTTTTCCATATTTTTAATGCAACCCGAACTAGGCTTTCCTAATTTAACCACTTACGATTCGAACAACACTTTGACCAACCGGTCAACGCCCAAGACTTCCAAGCCCAAAACCGGGGCGTTACACTTAAGATTTTATTAAAACTTGTTTTGCGGCCCGTTTTGAAGAGGTTTCAGACGAGGGGGGTCTAAATAGGCCTTACAATGGACCCGTTGGAATTTTTACGAAGTAAAAAGTACTGAAATTGAGGTTTTGCAGTATAATCATGTCGAAATGCTCATAATCAAATATATGAACTCCTAAAATTTGATAAAACCTTGTTTTGCATTATGTTTGTTATAGGTTTCGGTCTTGCGGGTCTAAATAGGCCTCACAATGGACCCTGTTGGAATTTTACTCGAGTAAAAAGTACATAAATTGAGTTTTCCCAATATCATCTTGTCAAAATGCTCATAATCAATTATATGAACTCGTAAAATTTGATTAAGCCTTATCTTGCGGTCCGTTTGTTATAGGTTTCGGTGGAGCGGGTCTAATTAGGCCTTATAATGGATCCGTTGGAATTTTAACTGAGTAAAAAGTACATAAATTGAGTTTTTGCAATATCATTGTGTCGAAATGCTCGTAATCAAGTATATGAACTCCTAAAATTTGATAAAACCTTGTTTTTGTGCTCCGTTTGTTATAGGTTTCGGAAGAGCGGGTCTAAATAGGCCTAACAATAGATCCATTGGAATTTTACTTGAATAAAAAATACAGAAATTGAATTTTTGCAATATAATCATGTTGATATACTAGTAATCAAGCATTTAAACTCCTAAGATTTGATTAAAACTTGTTTCGCGGTCCGATTTGTAGAGGTTTCAGACGAGCGGGTCTAAATAGGCTTAAAATGTACCAATTTGAATTTTACTTGAATAAAAACTACAGAAATTGAATTTTTGCAATATAATCGTGTTGAAATACTCGTAATCAAGCATATGAACTCCTAAGATTTTATTAAAACTTGTTTCGCGGCCCGTTTTGAAGAGGTTTCAGACTAGGGGGGTCTAAATAGGCCTTACAATGGACCCGTTGGAATTTTTACGAAGTAAAAAGTACTGAAATTGAGGTTTTGCAGTATAATCGTGTCGAAATGCTCATAATCAAATATATGAACTCCTAAAATTTGATAAAACCTTGTTTTGCATTATGTTTGTTATAGGTTTCGGTCTTGTGGGTCTAAATAGGCCTCACAATGGACCTGTTGGAATTTTACTAAGTAAAAAGTACAAATATTGAGGTTTTGCAATATCATCTTGTCAAAATGCTCATAATCAATTATATGAACTCGTAAAATTTGATTAAGCCTTATTTTGCGGTCCGTTTGATATAGGTTTCGGTGGAGCGGGTCTAATTAGACCTTATAATGGACCCGTTGGAATATTAACTGAGTAAAAAGTACATAAATTGAGTTTTTCAATATCATCGTGTCGAAATGCTCGTAATCAAGTATATGAACTCCTAAAATTTGATAAAACCCTGTTTTTGTGGTCTATTTGTTATAGGTTTCAGAAGAGCGGGTCTAAATAGGCCTAACAATGGATCCGTTGGAATTTTACTTGAACAAAAAGTACAAAAATTGAATTTTTGCAATATAATCGTGTTGATATACTAGTAATCAAGCATTTAAACTCCTAAAATTTGATTAAAACTTGTTTCGCGGTCTGATTTGTAGAGGTTTCAGACGAGCGGGTCTAAATAGGCTTAAAATGGACCAATTTGAATTTTACTTGAATAAAAACTACAGAAATTGAATTTTTGCAATATAATCGTGTTGGAATACTCGTAATCAAGCATATGAACTCCTAAGATTTTATTAAAACTTGTTTTGCGGCCCGTTTTGAAGAGGTTTCAGACTAGGGGGTCTAAATAGGCCTTACAATGGACCCGTTGGAATTTTTACGAAGTAAAAAGTACTGAAATTGAGGTTTTGCAGTATAATCGTGTCGAAATGCTCATAATCAAATATATGAACTCCTAAAATTTGATAAAACCTTGTTTTGCATTATGTTTGTTATAGGTTTCGGTCTTGTGGGTCTAAATAGGCCTCACAATGGACCTGTTGGAATTTTACTAAGTAAAAAGTACAAATATTGAGGTTTTGCAATATAATCGTGTCAAAATGCTCATAATCAAGTATATGAACTCGTAAAATTTGATTAAGCCTTATTTTGCGGTCCGTTTGTTATAGGTTTCGGTGGAGCGGGTCTAATTAGACATTATAATGGACCCGTTGGAATATTAACTGAGTAAAAAGTACATAAATTGAGTTTTTTCAATATTATCGTGTCGAAATGCTCGTAATCAAGTATATGAACTCCTAAAATTTGATAAAACCCTGTTTTTGTGGTCCGTTTGTTATAGGTTTCGGAAGAGCGGGTCTAAATAGGCCTAACAATGGATCCGTTGGAATTTTACTTGAACAAAAAGTACAAAAATTAAATTTTTGCAATAAAATCGTGTTGAAATACTAGTAATCAAGCATTTAAACTCCTAAAGTTTGATTAAAACTTGTTTCGCGATCCGATTTGTAGAGGTTTCAGACGAGCGGGTCTAAATAGGCCTTAAAATGGACCAATTTGAATTTTACTTGAATAAAAACTACATAAATTGAATTTTTGCAATATAATCATGTTGAAATACTCGTAATCAAGCATATGAACTCCTAAGATTTTATTTAAACTTGTTTCGCGGTCCGTTTTGAAAAGGTTTCAGACGAGGGGGGGTCTAAATAGGCCTTACAATGGACCCGTTGGAATTTTAACTAAATAAAAAGTACAGAAATTGAGGTTTTGCAGTATAATCGTGTTGAAATGCTCATAATCAAGTATATGAACTCCTAAATTTTGATAAAACCTTGTTTTGCATTCTGTTTGTTATAGGTTTCGGTCTTGCGGGTCTAAATAGGCCTCACAATGGACCTGTTGGAATTTTACTCGAGTAAAAAGTACATAAATTGAGTTTTTGCAATATCATCTTGTCAAAATGCTCATAATCAATTATATGAACTCGTAAAATTTGATTAAGCCTTATTTTGCGGTTCGTTTGTTATAGGTTTCGGTGGAGCGGGTCTAATTAGGCCTTATAATGGACCCGTTGGAATTTTAACTGAGTAAAAAGTACATAAATTTAGTTTTTGCAATATCATCGTGTCGAAATGCTCGTAATCAAGTATATGAACTCCTAAAATTTGATAAAACCTTGTTTTTGTGGTCCGTTTGTTATAGGTTTCGGAAGAGCGGGTCTTAATAGTCCTAACAATAGATCCATTGGAATTTTACTTGAATAAAAAATACAGAAATTAAATTTTTGCAATAAAATCATGTTGAAATACTAGTAATCAAGCATTTAAACTCCTAAAATTTGATTGATACTTGTTTCGCGGTCCGATTTGTAGAGGTTTCAGATGAGCGGGTCTAAATAGGCCTTAAAATGGACCAATTTGAATTTTACTTGAATAAAAACTACAGAAATTGAATTTTTGCAATATAATCGTGTTAAAACACTCGTAATCAAGCATATGAACTCCTAAGATTTTATTAAAACGTGTTTCGCGGTCCGTTTTGGAGAGGTTTCAGACGTGGGGGGTCTAAATAGGCCTTACAATGTTCCCGTTGGATATTTTTTTTGAAGAAAAGGCCTCATTAAATACCCCTACTAATGTCCTTTAAGCAGAGCTAGAGAACCCTAAAAAGGGGGAAAGAGTGCCTAAGTTTTATTAATCATAAAGAATTTGTTACAAGATGTTGGATACAATCTGGAACATCAGACATAAATGACATGGAAGTCATAGAGCTCAAAGAAAAAGTAGCCAAGGTATGGGCCAAGTGATTTGCCTCACGGCGTACAAATGAAACAGAGAGAGAATCAAAATCATGAAGAGACACTTGAATCTGATGAAGAAGAGGTCCCATGGTAGAAAGGTCCTGTGCGGGATTGTTGATCCTATTCGCGAGAGAAGCGCAATCAATATCAAGCAAGATCTGATTCCATCCTTTAGATCGGGCGAAGGTGAGACCAGCAAGAAGGCTTTCGCCTTCACTGGTAACTGCGTCCAGACAGCTTCCAAGCGGAAATGCAAGGCTGCCCACGACTGCACCTGTAGAAAGTACAATAAAATCATGTCGAAATGCTCGTAATCAAGTATATGAACTCCTAAAATTTGATAAAACCTTGTTTTTGTGGTCCGTTTGTTATAGGTTTCGGAAGAGCGGGTCTTAATAGTCCTAACAATAGATCCATTGGAATTTTACTTGAATAAAAAATCCAGAAATTAAAATTTTGCAATAAAATCATGTTGAAATACTAGTAATCAAGCATTTGAACTCCTAAAATTTGATTAAACCTTGTTTCGCGGGCCGATTTGTAGAGGTTTCAGACGAGCAGGTCTAAATAGGCCTTAAAATGGACCAATTTGAATTTTACTTGAATAAAAACTACAGAAATTGAATTTTTGCATTATAATCGTGTTGAAATACTCGTAATCAAGCATATAAACTCCTAAAATTTTATTAAAACTAGTTTCGAGGTCCGTTTTAAACAGGTTTCAGACGAGGGGGTCTAAATAGGCCTTACAATGGACCCATTGGAATTTTAACTGAGTAAAAAGTACAGAAATTGAGGTTTTGCAGTATAATCTTGTCGAAATGCTCATAATCTAGTTTATGAACTCCTAAAATTTTATAAAACCTTGTTTTTCATTGTTTGTTATAGGTTTCGGTCTTGTGGGTCTAAATAGGCCTCACAATGGACCTGTTGGAATTTTACTCGAGTAAAAAGTACATAAATTGAGTTTTTGCAGTATCATCTTATCGAAATGCTCGTAATCAAGTATATGAACTCCTAAAATGTGATAAAACCTAGTTTTGCAGTCAGTTTTTATAGGTTTTTCTTTTGTGGGTCTAAATAGGCCTCACAATGGACCCGTTGGAATTTTAACTGAGTAAAAAGTACAGAAATTAAGTTTTTGCAATATAATCGTGTCAAAATACTCATAATCAAGTATATGAACTCGTAAAATTTGATTAAGCCTTATTTTGCGGACCTTTTGTTATAGGTTTAGGTGGAGCGGGTCTAACTAGGCCTTATAATGGACCCGTTGGAATTTTGACTGAGTAAAAAGTACATAAATTGAGTTTTTGCAATATCATCAGGTCGAAATGCTCGTGATCAAGTATATGAACTCCTAAAATTTGATAAAACCTTGTTTTTGTTGTCCGTTTGTTATAGGTTTCGGAAGAGCGGGTCTAAATAGGCCTAATAATGGATCCGTTGGAATTTTACTTGAATAAAAAGTACAGAAATTGATTTTTTGCAATAAAATCGTGTTGAAATACTAGTAACCAAGCATTTGAACTCCTAAAATTTGATTAAAACTTGTTTCGCGGTCCGATTTGTAGAGGTTTTAGACGAGCAGGTCTAAATAGGCCTTAAAATGGACAAATTTGAATTTTACTTGAATAAAAACTACATAAATTGAATTTTTGCATTATAATCGTGTTGAAATACTCGTAATCAAGAATATGAACTCCTAAAATTTTATTAAAACTTGTTTCGCGGTCCGTTTTGAACAAGTTTCAGACGAGGGAGTCTAAATAGGCCTTACAATGGACCCGTTGGAATTTTTTTTTGAAAGAAAGGCCTCGTTAAAAACCCCTACTACTATCCTTCAAGCAGAGCTAGAGGACCCTAAAAAGGGGAAAAGAGTGCCTATGTTTTATTATATCAAGAAAGAGTTGTTACAAGATGATTGATACAAGGGGGAATATCAGAATCAAAAGATAAGGCAGACATATTGCCAAGCGAAAAAGCAGCCAAAGAATGTGCTACATGATTAGCCTCACGGCGTACAAAGGAAACAGAAGCTGATACAAAGTCATTAAGAGACTCCCGAATCTGATGAAGAAGAGGCCCCAAAGTAGAAAGGTCTAATCCTGGATTGTTGATTCTATTTGCAATGGAAGCGTAATCGGCTTCAAGCAGAATCCGAGTCCAACCTTGAGAGGGAGCGAAGGTTACTCCGGCAAGAAGGCTTTCACCTTCACAAGTAACTGCATCCGGGCGGCTTCCTAGAAGAAAAGCGATGCCCCCCACAACTGCACCTGTAGAGTCACGTGCAACAGCGCCAACAGCCGCAACACGAGTAGAGGGGTTGAAAGCCCCATCTACATTAATTTTAATGTGGTTAGATGGAGGAGGATTCCAACTTGTAGGAGAAATAAGTGAAGGCGTTGGAATGGTAGGCGCAGTTGCATTGTAAAAGTCGTTATGTAGACTAATGGAGTTGACGACAATAAGCCAGGATGGTTGCAAATGGTGATTATGAATCCAATCATTACGCCTATTCCAAACATTCCAGATAGTAGTAAGGAAAAGACCAAATTTATCAGAAGGAAGGAGATGGACGGCTTCCTCCAACCATTGCAAAGGTGTAGAAGCTGAACTCCTATAAAGGCTAATGGGAATACCAGATAGCTGTAGGGCTTCAGTGGACCCTGTGCAATCACGAAGGGCATGGAGAATAGTTTTTGAGTGACCACCACAAATGGGACAAGGCCCCGAGTCTGGTGAGAAGACTTGCAATTTAGAACCAACTGGTAGAGCACCAGATGCCATACGCCATCCAAAAGTTTTGACTTTAGGCAAGGCCTTAACTTTGGACAGAAATTTCCAAAAACGATTGGGTGGTGTTTGTGGAAGCACAGAACGTTGTAAGAAAAGATAACCAGAACGAACCGAGTAAATGCCTGAGTCGTTAGGAGACCAGAGAATAGAGTCACGGTGATCATTTATAATTGGTATACTGAGAATGGTGGACGCGTCCATAGGATTAAAATAACGATGTACTTTGAGAGGATCCCAAGCGGTTTGGTTACGGATCATGAAATCACGGCATCGAATATGAACTTCATCTGAGATTTCATAATCCCCAGTAAGGGTAATAGGGGAAGGACCGCCCCAGATGTCTTTATGGACTCTTATGTTACTATTAATTCCTGGACGGTATAGGAACCCTGGGAGGAGGCGTTGTATAGCATTGTACATACCTTGCCAGGTGAAGGAGCCCCGAATAGGCCTGGAGGAATCGATAATGTTCCCAGAAGGGAAATATTTAGCACGATATATTTGGCCTAGTAGAGAATCTGGTTCACAAATTAGTCTCCATATTTGTTTGCCCAAGAGAGCAACATTGAAGTCATGTAATTCTTTAAACCCCATTCCTCCAGCAGCCTTAGGTAAACATACATGGTTCCATGGTAGCATATGCCATCCTTTTTTGTTAGATTTGCCGGTCCACCAATATTGCCTGATAGCTGAAGTCATATCATCAATAATGTTTTGTGGAAGAAGATAACAAGACATAACATATTGAGGTAGGGATTGGAGGACTGCTTTAATGAAGATCTCTCGGCCACTGAAGGACAGAAGATGTTTATCCCAGCTAGAAAGACGGTCATGGACTTTATCACATACAAATCCTAGAGATTCAGTTTTGTTCTTTCCTATGAGAAGAGGAACACCTAGATAAACACCGGGGTTGGACACCTCACGAACTTGCAGGAGACTATTTATCGCAGATCTTGTAGAGGATGGGGTACGAGGGTTATAAAAGATTGTTGATTTCTCAAAGTTTACCGCTTGACCAGAGGCAGCAGCATAAGTTTGCAGAGCTCTTTTAAAATGAGTAGCCTCAGTTACAGAGTTATTAATGAAGACCATACAATCATCAACAAAAAGAAGATGATTGACTTTGGGTCCATATTTGCATGCTCCAAGCCCGGGAAGAATGTTCGTTTGTTGAGCAGCAGATAGGTAGGCAGAGAGCCCTTGTGTGCAGAATAGAAAGAGGAAAGGGGAAAGAGGATCACCTTGGCGTAAACCACGTTGAGGTTGAAAAAAGGGGGAGAAAGAATTATTAATTTTGACTGAAAAAGAAAATGTGGTTATACAATGCATTATGAGGGAAATCCAGTCAGATGCAGAACCCATATGTTCCATAACATTTGCTAAGAAGGACCATTCGACTCGATCAAAAGCTTTTTCCATATCTAGTTTAAGAGCAGCTCCTTGAGATGATTTGGTTGCTCCTGAGTTGATGTTGTGAATGATTTCATGAGCGACAAGAATATTATCAGAGATGTTGCGCCCCTGGACGAAAGCTGCTTGATTAGAGCTAATACAAATGGGAATTGTTTGCTTCATTCTGTTGACAATGGTTTTAGCAAGACTGATTGGTCTAAGATGTTTCATGGTAGTCGGGTCATTGACTTTGGGTATTAGAACCAAAATAGTTTTATTGACCAAAGACATATCAGTAGTGCCGTTTAGTAAGTTGAGGCAGAGAGTAATAACATCTTCGCCAACAGTATCCCAGTGTTTACGGAAAAACTACTAGGTAGTCCATCAATACCAGGAGCTTTCCTAGGATCAATGTCCCGGAAAGCGTGGAGTATTTCTTTCTTAGTGAAGGAACGTTGTAAGTTATCATTCATAGACTGAGTAATGGGAGGGGTGATTTTATCAAGAATGTTATCGGAGATTTGGGGGTTGGAAGACATAAAGAGTTTTTGGAAGTAGCTGGAGGCAATAGACATAAGGTCTGATTCAGCCATACACCAGTTCGAGTTGGAATCAAATAATCCATGAATTGAGTTTTTTTTCCTTCTATTGTTTGCTCGAGCATGAAAAAATCTCGTATTCTTATCACCTTGAGAAAGCCAAAGCGTACGAGATCTTTGAGCCCAATAAGTTTCTTGTTCCAATAGTAGTTTGTTGAGTTCAGTCCGGTATCTTAAATAAATGTCTTCAGTTGCATCGGTTAAGGGGCGACACAAGAATTTGTTAATTTTCTTGGTCAGGAAATTAATACGCCCAGAGGATTTAAATCTCTGTTGATTCTGCCATTCCTCTAGGCTTGTACCAACAGCATGTATTTTATCAATAGCCGTTCCAGGGGTATTCGTCCAGGTACGTTTAATAGTTGAGATATTGTCCTCATTATTAGCCCAGCAGTTCTCAAAGCGGAAAGTACTGGATGAGCGATGAAGTGGGGTGATCGCAGGGGATGTGTCAAGAGACAGGAAACAGTGGTCAGACTTGGCCACATATTCCGTTGTGATGCGAAATGAAGGAAAAAGATTCCGCCAAGCCGAGTTAGCAACAAACGGTCTAATCTTTCATGAATAGTTGGGGTTAGGGGCCCAACTTTCGTCCAAGTAAGCCATCCTGATGTTGGCTTACAGTAAAAAAGATTGTTGCGTGAAAGACATTGACGAAAGTTGGTTATTTGTGATCTAGCCCTACGACTTCCACCTTGCTTTTCAGAGTCGGATAAAATTTCATTAAAATCTCCTCCTATAATCCAAGGAACATTATTATTATTTGTATTTAAGGAATCAATAATTTCCCAAGTTTTGTATTTTTTGCTTGTTTCAGAATGGCCATGTATACCCGTAAAAAGTATATTGCAATTGTTTGATGAAATTTGAGTATGTATGTAACGCTGAGAGTACGAAAGTAAGGTAATATTAATATTGTTGGTAGCAAATAGAGCAATTCCGGAACACCCCTCCGTAGGGGGAATAGAAATAATGTTTATAAAACCTAAAGAAATGCAAAGTTGGCTACAAGCCACATTATTAAGTTTTGTTTCGCATAGGAAAATAACATCAGAGACGGATTGCCGGACATAGTCACGAAGATGTTGAACCACCGGGGCTTGTCCTAAACCCTGTCAGTTCCAGCATAGGAGCTTCATTTTGCTAGGCGGGACTGGGAATCAGCCGCCGCCGGAGAGTTTTTTGAGCTGCTCATCCCAGCTTTTGGGGTGGAACCGGACGGTTTGGATTTCTTTGGCGGGAGCGACACTTGAATGGGGGAGCGGCGTTTCATGCCACGATTCGGTGGGGCTGGAGCAGGGGCCGGAGCTGCATCATTTGGGTAAGTTTTCAATAGACATTGGTTAAAATCATTGAAAATGGTATCGGTAGAAATAGGGGGCTTACGCAATTCAGCTTCTATTTTCTTAATTTGCTGGGCAGTTGGACTTGGAACACCATCATCAGTGGTATCCCATTCCCCATCAGAATCATCTTTAAGAATCAGGTAGATGGTGTTTAAAGGTTGGGGCTCGAGAGGGGTGTTCTGCTTTGAATCCGTAGCTGGTGGATCATTGGCAGGGGGCATCCCCCATGGCAGTATCTGTGTTGGGGGCATCCTCGGTGGGTTGTTCCGAGAATGATGCAGCATCGCCTTCATTGAGAGAGCCTGTAGAGTAATTGAGACAAAAAAATTTAGTAAATGAAAGTTTTTTGAAAAAGAGTTGAATGTTAATGGGAAGATTAAGAGATATACCCATAACATTCGGTTCATTGTTTGGAGCAGGATTAGTGTTGGCAGTAGCAACTAGAGCAGGATTAGCTGTGAATAATAGGTACAAGAACGTAAATAGAAAGGACAGAAAAGATAAAATAATTTTATAGCGAATCTGTGAAAGATATGAAAAATTTGAAGTAAAATAAAGGAAGGTACCATTCGGTAAAGGATTGTTCTGGTGGAGTTCAGGTTCGACATATCGAAGGCGCCCCCGTGTACCAGTAGGGCGGCGTCGTGGAGGGAGGTAGCAGAGCCATTCCCCGTATTGCAATTTATTCAGATCAAGGGTTGAACGAGCAGGGCAGTTTTCAATCGTATGACTAATAATTCCGCAGCCAGGACATAAGGTGGGAAGGCGTTCTTATTGAATACGACACATAGTTTTGTTGGTTCCTGATCCTATGAAAACAAAACGGGTGACTGGTTTGGTAATATTCAGGAAGATCTCTACACGCAAAAATTCTTTCATGTTTCCTTCAGCTTCTCGGGTATCAGTTCGGATGACATTGCCTACCATTGACCCAAGGGCATGTCCCACAAGGTGCGAGCGGTCAAAGTCCTCATAGAGAGAGGATGGGAGAGAAAAGAAGCGGATCCAGATCCTCATAGAGTTAAAGGAATACTCCCCAAGCGGCTTAGCAGGGTCATACTCAGTAATGGCTAGCCATTCATCCTTATACAGCCAAGGGCCGCGATTGAGAACTTCATAACATGACTTGACGTCCTTGAACTTGATCTTCAGATAGTTGTCTTGAATAACAAAGATGTTCACGACGTTGTTTGGCTTCCAGATACCTTCAAAGGTGTTGATGACAGCGTAAATATCAACAGTTTTGGAGGAGATAAAACATCCTAAGAGAAAAACCTTGGGGTCCTCCTCAACAAAGTCCCAGCCAAAGTCTGGGGTATATAAGAGTTCTGTTTCCTCATTGGTGAGGTTGAGAGAGCTAAGTTGAGGGATAGATGATGACGCCATAGCAGAGGGGTATTGAAAGAATAGAGAAAGGGAATAATAGAAAGCTTGTGGTAATGTGCATATTTGTTGGTCGTATAAAAAGAGGTGGTTTATGATGATAATACTATGGCAAGTGCTGAAAAAAGGAAGGAAATAAAGATTTAGCATGGAAAGATTTAGTTTCCATGAATCATGCATTAAGAAGAATATAGGAGGGAAAGGTTGAAAGGCGGCATAATAGTATGGAAATTTAATAATGAATGAGGAAATCAGTTTTGAAAGTTTTGATTTTAGTAAATAAGGAACTTTAGTAAAATCAGGGAAGGTAATAAAGTTAAAGTAGTAAGAAAAGTAATTATTAAAAATTTGATTAATTTTAATAATATACCGGTTATTTTGAGTAAAGAATACTCTATTAATATGAAATAGATAAAAATAAAGAAGGATTTTATTACAAGGTATGAATAATGATAAAATTAAGGCAAAATTTGAGAAATTGATATTTTGAAGCGGAGGGAATTGTACCAGAGAGTTTGAAAGGAAATAAAGGGTATAATTGAGGTTGTAATTACTCGTATTAAGGGATAAAAAGGAAGGTCTGAGCAGCTGTTAATAATAATTGAAGGCAAGATTAAAGGACAACGGATTAGTAAATTCCTCAATTTATAATTTTATGCTGTAAGTTTTATAGCAAAGGGAAGAGGATGATAGCTGAGGAGAAAAAGGAAAGAGTAATTAATTAGAAAAATTTGAAACATTAATGTTATGAAAAGACCTGAAAAAGATGTATTAAAAATATGAGGAGAGAAGTTCGGAATAAAGAGTGATAGGCCATTTAAAGTAATAATTGAATGTGAGAGAGAAAAATTTGAGAGTTTGAAAATTTGATTAATATGTAAAGAAAAAAGGTCCCTATATGATAGGGTTTTGAGAAAATCCCTTAATTGGGCTAGTAAGGAATCCCTTAAATGGGCTGGATAGGAATAAGATTCCTTAGTGTTAATCGAACATAGATATATATATGTATATGGAAATATACATGGAGAGAATAGTAGTAAGCATGCAGAGAAGAAAAATTGCATGAAGACATACATCTAAGGATATAATGAAAGCAAATAAGAAATGAAGCAAAAAGAAAAGCAGGAAAAAAGCAGCCATAAAGAAATACAAACCCAGGGAAAGGAGGAAGTGGGGTAAAGAAAGTTAATACAGACCAAATGAGCAAATAAGAGGATAAATAGATAAAATTAAATACTAAGAAAAAATTACAAAACCAGAGAAGGAATGAGAATGTAGTACCACAAAGTTGCATGATTATATTAGCCGAAGGGTGCAAAATCTGCATAGAGATGTACATCATAGAGAGGTTCGTGTGCATCATGGAACGGTCAAAAAGACATGTAATAAGATGATAAAAATTATAGACTAAATTAGAAATTAAGATGCCAGGGAAAAGATGGTAATACTGAGGAAAATTAACAGATGGAAAAGGGTACCAATTAATATAAGAGATAAGGATGTAGAGCATATTTAAAGGAGTATTACACAAAGAAGGGTGGGGAATAATCATAATAAACTTATAAGGATGTTTAAAGAGCTTCCACCAGCAAAACATATATGCAATTGTGATTATCCGTTTAGTATGAGGGCATAAAATAAAGCGAAAGAGAAAAATTATAATCGAGTAGACATACAACATTTTGTGACCTGCAATCGAGGCTTTAGAGCTAATAGTCCAATTATAATTTCCTAGAATTTTGGCTAGATGAATTTTGTCATAGGGGGGCAAGAAGGCAGTATTTGGTAAGGTAGCATATATATTTAAAGAATTACAAGAGTATGTTGAACAGTCAGTAAAGGGAACAATCTGATGAAGATAATACATATCACAGTTATGTTTAAACGAGAGAAACATAATAGTGGCTGGTAGGGAGAATGAGAGCAAAAGGTATAAGTAAAACCCAATAATAAGTAATGTAGTAAAAGTAAACCCCAACATGTAATCAGTATATATAAAGATAAAGATGAACCTCTGTGACAGCCAAGAATGGCATCTATTAATTGTTGTTGTAGATTCCTGGAGTTGAACAGAGAGGAGTCTTCTATGATTTGCTTTCAAGCAATGATTCACGGGAGATCCAAAAGACAAAGGAAAATTGTGAGCAGTTAGCGATGAGATATAACTATAGATGAAATACAGAAAGTGAAAATAAAATATAATAATTGAGATTCCCAAATAGTGGGCTGGGGTAAATTTCCCTAGAAGGGCTCGATGTGAATTTGAAACAATAATAGTTTCCAACGGCAAAACAGGTGTGTTATCATAGGGATTGAGAGGAAAAAAAACCAAAGATAATATTGTTGCAGTAATGTGATAGAAAATGTGGGATGAAAGGATGGTAATCTGATATGATATAGAAGGAATATGTATAACATTTAAAGGAAAAAGGAAGAGAAGCAATGTAATCAAAGAGGTGAATTAAGAATAGCATTGAGAAATCCCTAGACAAATCCCAAACTAAAACAGAGAGATAAACAATCAACGGAAGCTTAAATAAGAATATAGTGATAACATAAAAGCAATTCAACCCATGAAACAAAAATAAAGAGATACATAACATGGAAAGACTATTAAAAGGTTTGTACCTCCGAGAGACAGACCTTATAATCCCAAAGCAGATAGATTCAATCCGAATCTGGAGGATCAAAAAACACAAATGGGAATTAAAAAGATGAAAAGGAGATATAAAAGAAACAAACTGAACACATATTCGTAACGAGAGATATGAAGCTAAAAGACTATTAAAAGATTGTTCATCAGGAACTGGAGAACCTAGAATCTGTAAAAGAAGAACACAAATCAGATGAAAAGACTTAAAAAACAAGGGGGCGAAAAAATCTAGACAGAAATGAAAAGGGGGGGAATTCAAAATAGCGGCGAAATGAAAAGATAAAAAGCGGCGGAACAATGATAGGGAGTAGATAACCGAACAGTTGGGGATGTTACAACCACCGTTTGACGCCGCCGGGAGAAAAGCCATCTGTAAACCCCTCGTCCCGGTCTGGTCGGATGACCGGTCCGAGTGGGCCACACGGGGAAAACCGAAGCGAAACCCGTTAAGGTTCCTCCTCGGTTAACGACCCAGAAACATTTCTTTAAACTTTATCTTCTCTAAATGCACATTTAACTCCTATGTGATCGCCGCAACGGAAGACAAGCATACGCGAAGCAATAACTCAAGCAACCTAAACAAAACAACCCATTTTTATGTGATTTAACAGGCCGTTTCGAAACACCCTCAAGGTGTATCGAAACGCCTTGACTTGGTCAACACTTCAAAGCCCACACGAGGATGCCGTTTCGGAACGGGGGTCAACCGCTCCGAAACACCCTCCCTGGTCAATTTCTCGTGGTCAACGAGAATTGACCGTTTCGAAACACCGTAGACCCGTTTCGGAACACCTTCGTCTCGCCAATTACTCAAAATTCCAGTAGCAAAAGTGTATCGAAACAGCCCCTATCCATTTCGAAACGCTCGGCCAAAAACAAAGGGACCGTATCGAAATAGGGTGACCCGTTTCGAAACGCCCCCTGTCTGCAGACTGGTTTTGGCTGGTTTAAGGCACAAGGGTGCCCCTAAACCCCACCAAACCTCCAACAACACACCGACAATTAATCCTAAGGCAAACCAACATACAAGCATGCTTGAACATCATCATAACAAGATTAACACTAAGGCACAACATCACAAAATCATTCAACCTTGCATAACATTAAAGGTGTTAAGCTTCAACCTAGCCAACACTTAGGCAATTCTAGATAGCAAAATACTAACATGGTTTCAAACAAGACATACATCCCAAAGCCAAATTAACAAACACATACGAGGAGTCTAACATGCTCCTAAACAACAACAACAACAATATATTCCAAAAGCATCATAACACGACACCTATCCCATTGCTTTACTATTACAATCATTAAATTTAACTATCATACTTGAGCTAACCGTAAGCAACACTTGGAGGCCTTTCCTTGCCACTGCCACCCACAAGCCAATGATCTGCATTGTCGAACAAAAGAGAGCGTAAGCATAAAAGCTTAGTGAGGGTAAGCTCATAAAACAAACCTTCGACAATGCAGGGTCCGAGCACGAGCTACAACCAAGATAAAATGCATGATCTTCCCTCCGATCCACACGAGCCATAATTATAGATGATGCATGAACATATATTCAATATCATGTCATGCTCAACATGTTTAAATCCACAACATATGAAATCACATATATTAAACCATGTTAGCAACACATCCCAAATCACATTGGCTCACAATTAACCACATATTGGCAACATAAACTACAATCCATATTGGCACCTAGCTATGACTCGAATACGCGGATAACCGTTGGAACTCACATCCAACAACTCAACCATTACCTGACGGTGGGATTACACTAATCACCGTTCACGCGGAGGGGATTCCACTCATCCTCACGCCTCATTTCACGCGGAGGGGATTCCACTCATCCTCACGCCCGTCGATGGGATTCCACTCATCACCGACTATTATATATAAGAAGATTTCAGGGCGAACCCGTACTCCATCTTGATGACTACCATCATCAAGACCACGCGCACATTTTGACTCACGTGTGCACACTAAACATCCTAATGATCGATCATTTGTACCCAAGCATACTAGTGCCAATACTACACATTTCATTAATCTATCACAATATCAATCCATAACAACTTCCGTGCTTAACACGTACTCACCATGACTCACCGTCATGCACAAACCACATTTCCATGCCTAGCATGTACTCACCATGATCCTCGGATCATACAATCACCTCATCACATCATTACACACGTCAACACCACATGTACATCATTAACAACCATATCACATCATATTTTACACATGTGTATAACCATATTATGTCTATCATCAACATGCATATAACAATGCATCAAACATACCTCAACATACATGTATACAACATATACATAATCAACATCATCACAATTTAACACGAGACATATACAACCATTAAAGAGTGCAACCAAAGTCTCTAATCAAAGCTTGGGATTAAGCTACCACTCTAATCCCTACTCTAGGTGGGTTTACCAAGCCCATCCTAGGTTCATATGCTTGAACCAAATACTCAAAACCATTTTAAAAATATTTAACCACTCACCTCTACCTCCAAGCTCATCTACCAAGCAACCATGGTCTTCAATTTCCGGATTTGTTCCCAAGGCCTCACCAACACAAATTCCCGCTTCTAAACAACCTCAAACACAATTCAAACAATTCCAAATCAGCCCAACATCAAAAGACCAACCCGGAATACAATTCAATCACAATTTACAATGTTGCAAGCCATGACCAAACCCCATACTTTGAAATCTCGGACAGCCCACATACCCCTTCCAAAATCCATGTTTCCAACACCCATTGCACCCACAAATGATCCCAAATCAACCCCTAACCATAGTGCTACCATTGGGTTATCAATTCCCACCTAAACAAACCCCCAAAACTCACCCAAAACCCTCCAAAAACCTCATTTATACCCAAATTCGGGAATTCATTTAAAACACTCTAAAAATTATATATATTGGACCATTTGATTCATAGATATCATATCTAACAATAACAAATCAAAAGCTTTAGTAAAAACCCATAAAGCCTTAACCTTTAGCTTAAAACTTTGAAAAACCCAAATGTAAAATACATGGTTTTAGTGAAATCTAAAAATACTAAAATGTAGAGGATAGCAAGGCCAAGTCAAAACTATATTTACCTTTCAAAAAGCTCAAAGGATGAGGAAGAAAGGAGGTGGAAGAGTGAGGTGAAGAGAAGCCCTCTTCTCACGTTGGAAATGGAAAATGGGGACGAGGATGAAGATGAGCACATGCTCATCTTTTGCTTTATTTTAAATTCACCCAAAAACAATGTTTACCACAATGCCCTTAATGAAAGTCCAAAACTCATATCTCTTAAAGTCCATGGATTTTGGACCCAAGAGATAGGCCCAACATAGTTGTAAATATTTTGAAATCCAGAGGCCCGCGAAAATATTTTTATTATCTAAATTGTAAAACCGAACCCAAAATAATATTAAAATATTATTTTCACCCGACCCCTAAACTCGGGTGTTACAACTCTCCCCCACTTAAGGAAATTTCGTCCCCGAAATTTATCGGACATGAACCCACTTTCTTTCACACCACAACACACTAACCAATCTCGGTGGACTTACCACACATCAATAGATATCAGATGCTAAGATCTCAACTGATTCTTCGTTGTACGCAATTTTCAAACTCAACTAAATCTCTTCAACAAACATAGCACGACCCAGATCTGACTCACATTCCCGAATCACAGATACACAAATCACATCACAAACCCCTTTCTAACTCTAGTGGTAACCGCAACAAATAAGCAACTGAACTAGTCCGATTCACAATCTCTTACCCCACTGTTTGAACACTTGACTCATAACTTTCTCTGACTGACCCTCTGTCTTCAACAGGAAACCAAACACTATACAAACGTCTTCGAAATTATTCTAACTGAAATCTAGAACCTCTATTACTCACTCCCATTAAGAACCTTCCACGGATGTAACAAACTAGAAGAAAACTGACGTTCGGTCTTAACACGCTGGCAATTTACTCACTCTCATACTGAATCACATTATTCATCAACTCAATCCAGAAGTACTCGTCTTCATCTTCATATAACTCAGATGCAATACAAATGAACTGCCGTATGCTTCGGCCAACACAATACGTCTCAAAACACTATGTCCATAGGTACAACTATTATGTCTCTGAAAATGCAAAACTCTATCATCTTTGAAACTGTATTCTGAAGGTCTTCCTTTTACTATGCCTCGCACGTGAGGTGCCAAGAATCTGTCTTGCAACTGTTTCTCTTCAAACATTCTGACTCAATGTAGGTTCAACATGAAACGCGACCACAAGAATACTGGCATTCGGTAACTGAATTCGGCAAATACAACTCGCAACTCAACTACTAATCTAACAACAATTACAACTCGGAACATCGGTTACTACGTTGACTATCTTCGGATGGTACTCAATCTTGATATTACAGTCTTCAAGCAGTTCTAACACTTTATGCTGTTCAAGTTTCAACCCTTCCTAAGTTGTCTAACAATTCAAGTTCTGATAATATGTACGTACACACTGTGCATTTCTTACTATACAAGCTTTGTCTCTAAGTCTTCGAAGCAAATACAACTGTAATTAACTCTATGTCTCATATCGGATAACTCTTCTCACGGTCTTTCAACTATCTTGATGATCAAGCCACAAATCTTCTGTCTTGCATAAGCACACAACCTAACCCTACGTATACGAATTACTATGGTTCACAAACTCCTTCTCTGATATAAGCTGATTCAAGGTCGAAGTTCTCTTCAAGGTTTACTTCAGTTTCTCAAGGGCTCATTGTCTCGCATTTAACCACACAACTAAACATTCTCCTGTAGCAACTTGTCAAAGGAGCAACTATCTTCAAAAGACTATTTATAATTCTCTGAAAGTAACAACGTTAGACCTAGGAACTATAGATATCTGTCACAATCTTCAATTTCTTCCAACTCATATCTTCTTTTGCCTACTAGGGATTTACTCTAGCACACTCGGCTGATCTACATGTCCTAGGAGAACATCTTCATTAACTCGGAGTTCACGTTAGCTCAACTTGGCATACAACTGATTCTCTAATAGAATCTACAATACTAACTCTAAAGCTTGTCATGGTTTTCTTCGGTACTTGAATATACTCATGTATCATCTATGAGAACGACTACAAACTGATCAAGAAACTTAGGAAAATATTCTGCTCAACATCTCTATAAAAGTAACCAACACACTAGTCCAACAAAACAGCATAACTCGGAACTCAAAACGGTCACATCTTGCCTCAAAAGTTGTCTTCAATACTTCAACTTCTCTCACTTCCAACTGGTAGTAACCGGATCTCGAATTAATCTTCGAAAAGACTGAAGCACACACTAACTGATCAACAAATCACTGACACTCAGAAACTGATACTAATTATTCATTGTCACTTGTTTCAACTATCTGAAATCTAAACACATCCTCGTACTGTCACTCTTTCTTCTTCGCAAATTGTACTGTCATACTCTAAGATGACATACTAGGCCTAATGAGTCTAAGGTCCAACAAACTTTGTAATTGATCTTTCAATACTCCCAATTCTTTCGGGAGTCATATGATACAGAGTAAACAAAACAGAAGCAACCTCGAAAACGGTCTCAATAACAAACTCTTCTCCTCTAACAAGAGGTAAACCGACAATTCTTCCAAACACTTCTAGGAAAAGAAAACACAAACTACTCTAGCATTCTGTGGTTTAATCTTCATTCAAAATCAAATCTATCACAATTGCTAAGAAAGCATGTTGACTAAACTCAACCAATCCTTGACCTCTAAAGCTGGATCAATCATTCGAAAAGAAGTTCACATCCTCACCTACCACTACAGTCTCACAAAAATATGTGACTTCAAGGCAACTCTCTCTCTCTTTGTCTCAACGTATGCACTAACACTGTGCTCTTCAAGCCGAACCTTGTCAAAAGGTACATCAAAACCGTAGGAAGACAATCACTTCACATCTACTAGACAGTAGTAACTCTGAACCACCAATAAACATCTTTTGTACATCATTCTGATCACTACTATCTCCCAAAAAGGCTAGTCACATGTGTCCCTACATCTAAGGTCTCAACAAGGATATCTAATTTCTTTGCATGCTCCCACAAACAGACGAATCTGTAAAAATTGCAACTTCACAAGTACACAATTGTTAGTCTTCGGCCCCCTTGTCTTCAGGCTGGTCCTTCAACAAAATCTAACTCTTCTAAATCGTTCTTAGAGTATCTCGAAACCTCAAAATTCAATTCTGATCACACACAAACTATCACGCTTGAACTTGTTCTATGACATCGGTCCTGACAACTCAAAACATCCTGCTACTAAACAATTTGGAGTCAAAGCTCAAGACTTCCTTCTCGGCTCAACCATATCGGAAGTGACTTCATCTCTCCTTCTCGCTGGAAGACAACTCAGATGCACACTGGCCTAATCGCACAAATCGATTCCCACACACGGATACTGATCGGCTGTCTTGTGTTAAAACTGCAGGCCGAACTCCAACGATCACCAACTAACGTTTCTGAATTTCAGATTACTCACACGAGACTCTTACCTTGATCTCGCTAAAAGAACTAAGGTACTCATACCTACCTCTGACACCTCATCGGGCACATTCAAACTTGCATGCTTGTTAACAACATACAGAAGTACGGACTCAAAACCAATCAGAAGAGACGAACTCAAAACTGTACCAAGGGCTTATCTACTATAACATCGATACCACTCTGACTCCTTCTCATAGGTCTTCACTTCTTTTCACCAACTAATATCAGAATCGGTCCCATCGTCCCTCACCAACAAGAATCAACTAACATACACGCGGACTCGAGCAAACAAATTGTACCTCAACTCCGGTACAACCATACTCCCCTAACTATAGCAAGGAACTTCCTCCACATCATCCACATTTTCAAAACCACAACTTCCACTTACCGATTCACGGCCCACACACTGGCCCCAAACTTACTAAAAGCAATAAATCACTCAACAATTTAACATACAAGGTTGGTTAGCAGAGGAAAGGTCCAAGTGGCTCAAGTATGATTTCCCTCACTTAAAATTCTTTTTCCGATGTAATAGAAGCAATGGGACTCTACTCAACATGTTTCGAACAAATCAGTACACATACATGCTCAACCAAGCATATAACAAGGCATACTTGCTAAACAAGCAAACATATGCATACGATCAAACAACATACATTCTCAATCAAACAATCACACATCACAGCATACACGGGTAACGAGCAACATGCTTTTAAACAAACAATCAACATACTTGTCATACAAGCAATCATACTTACAAAGCAAGCAAACACCGTGCATATCAATTCAAAACTTAAACTTACCTCACTTACCTGCCCAAGGTCTCGGTAACCTTAGGCTTTGATACCAACAAGTGTAACCCCCTCGTCCCGGTCTGGTCAGATGACCGATCCGAGTGGGCCACACGGGGAAAACCGAAGCGAAACCCGTTAAGGTTCCTCCTCGGTTAACGACCCAGAAACATTTCTTTAAACTTTATCTGCTCTAAATGCACATTTAACTCCTATGTGATCGCCGCAATGGAAGACAAGCATACGCGAAGCAATAACTCAAGCAACCTAAACAAAACAACCCATTTTTATGTGATTTAACAGGCCGTTTCGAAACACCCTCAAGGTGTATCGAAACGCCTTGACCTGGTCAACACTTCAAAGCCCACACGAGGATGCCGTTTCAGAACGGGGGTCAACCGTTCCGAAACACCCTCCCTGGTCAATTTCTCGTGGTCAACGAGAATTGACCGTTTCGAAACACCGTAGACCCGTTTCGGAACACCTTCGTCTCGCCAATTACTCAAAATTCTAGTAGCAAAAGTGTACCGAAACAGCCCCTATCCGTTTCGAAACGCTCGGCCAAAAACAAAGGGACCGTATCGAAACAGGGTGACCCGTTTCGAAACGCCCCCTGTCTGCAGACTGGTTTTGGCTGGTTTAAGGCACAAGGGTGCCCCTAAACCCCACCAAACCTCCAACAACACACTGACAATTAATCCTAAGGCAAACCAACATACAAGCATGCTTGAACATCATCATAACAAGATTAACACTAAGACACAACATCACAAAATCATTAAACCTTGCATAACATTAAAGGTGTTAAGCTTCAACATAGCCAACACTTAGGCAATTCTAGATAGCAAAATACTAACATGGTTTCAAACAAGACATACATCCCAAAGCCAAATTAACAAACACATACGAGGAGTCTAGCATGTTCCTAAACAACAAAAACAACAATATATTCCAAAAGCATCATAACACGACACCTATCCCATTGCTTTACTATTACAATCTTTAAATTTAACTATCATACTTGAGCTAACCGTAAGCAACACTTGGAGGCCTTTCCTTGCCACTGCCACCCACAAGCCAATGATCTGCATTGTCGAACAAAAGAGAGCGTAATCATAAAAGCTTAGTGAGGGTAAGCTCATAAAACAAACCTTCGACAATGCAGGGTCCGAGCACGAGCTACAACCAAGATAAAATGCATGATCTTACCTTCGATCCACACAAGCCATAATTATAGATGATGCATGAACATATATTCAATATCATGTCATGCTCAACATGTTTAAATCCACAACATATGAAATCCCATATATTAAACCATGTTAGCAACACATCCCAAATCACATTGGCTCACAATTAACCACATATTGGCAACATAAACTACAATCCGTATTGGCACCTAGCTATGACTCGAATACGCGGATAACCGTTGGAACTCACATCCAACAACTCAACCATTACCTGACGGTGGGATTACACTCATCATCGTTCACGCGGAGGGGATTCCACTCATCCTCACGCCCGTCGATGGGATTCCACTCATCACTGACTATTATATATAAGAAGATTTCCAGGCGAACCCGTACTCCATCTTGATGACTACCATCATCAAGACCATGCGCGCATTTTGACTCACGTGTGCACACTAAACATCCTAATGATCGATCATTTGTACCCAAGCATACAAGTGCCAATACTACACATTTCATTAATCTATCACAATATCAATCCATAACAACTTTCGTGCTTAACACGTACTCACCATGACTCACCGTCATGCACAAACCACATTTCCATGCCTAGCATGTACTCACCATGATCCTCGGATCATACAATCACCTCATCACATCATTACACACGTCAACACCACATGTACATCATTAACAACCATATCACATCATATTTTACACATGTGTATAACCATATTATATCTATCATCAACATGCATATAACAATGCATCAAACATGCCTCAACATACATGTATACAACATATACATAACCAACATCATCACAATTTAACACGAGACATATACAACCATTAAAGAGTGCAACCAAAGTCTCTAATCAAAACTTGGGATTAAGCTACCACTCTAATCCCAACTCTAGGTGGGTTTACCAAGCCCATCCTAGGTTCATATGCTTGAACCAAATACTCAAAACCATTTTAAAAATATTTAACCACTCACCTCTACCTCCAAGCTCATCTACCAAGCAACCAAGGTCTTCAATTTCCAGATTGTTCCCAAGGCCTCACCAACACAAATTCCCGCTTCTAAACAACCTCAAACACAATTCAAACATTTCCAAATCAGCCCAACATCAAAAGACCAACCCGGAATACAATTCAATCACAATTTACAATGTTGCAAGCCATGACCAAACCCCATACTTTGAAATCTCGGACAGCCCACATACCCCTTCCAAAATCCATGTTTCCAACACCCATTGCACCCACAAATGATCCCAAATCAACCCCTAACCATAGTTCTACCATTGGGCTATCAATTCCCACCTAAATCAACCCCCAAAACTCACCCAAAACCCTCCAAAAACCTCATTTATACCCAAATTTAGGAATTCATTTAAAACACTCTAAAAATTATATATATTGGACCATTTGATTCATAGATATCATATCTAACAATAACAAATCAAAAGCTTTAGTAAAAACCCATAAAGCCTTAACTTTTAGCTTAAAACTTTGAAAAACCCAAATGTAAAATACATGGTTTTAGTGAAATCTAAAAATACTAAAATGTAGAGGATAGCAAGGCCAAGTCAAAACTATATTTACCTTTCAAAAAGCTCAAAGGATGAGGAAGAAAGGAGGTGGAAGAGTGAGGTGAAGAGAAGCCCTCTTCTCACGTTGGAAATGGAAAATGGGGACGAGGATGAAGATGAGCACATGCTCATCTTTTGCTTTATTTTAAATTCACCCAAAAACAATGTTTACCACAATGCCCTTAATGAAAGTCCAAAACTCATATCTCTTAAAGTCCATGGATTTTGGACCCAAGAGATAGGCCCAACATAGTTGTAAATATTTTAAAATCCCGAGGCCCGCGAAAATATTTTTATTATCTAAATTGTAAAAACAAACCCAAAATAATATTAAAATATTATTTTCACCCGACCCCTAAACCCGGGTGTTACACCATCAGATTCTGGAAGATACTTGAAACCCTCCGCGATAGAAGAAGAGAAGGAACAAAGCCCATATAGGATAAATAAACAAAGAAATTATTAGAAATATGAAAAAGGTAGCAAAAAAACGAAAGGAAAAAGGAAAAGGATGAATATAGAAACAAACCGTTCAGATCTGGAGATTGCCGGCTGGATTTCGTCAAGAACATCCAAATAAAGAAAAGAAAAAACCCTAGATCTGAGAAAACAGATCTGATGATGGTTTTGAGAAATCCAAGAGCTGGTCGACTCTCGCAGAGAAAAATCAAATAAGGAATTAAAAAACAAAGAGAACATATATAAAACGAAAAAATACAACAAAATGAGAAAGAGAAAAAAGGATGAGATGGAAAGGCCATCTGCATTCCTTTACCGATTTCCAGAGAGAACATCAAATTCCTTGTTACGTTATAGCCCTCGTCGTCGTCAGAAGGAGAAAACAAGCAACGGATGATTTCAAACGAAATCGTCCAAAAGGGAAGATCCAAAAAGAAGAAGACAAAACGGATTAAAAAATAATATATGAAGATAAAAAAATTGAGAAAAAGAAAAATGCGAGGCTTACTGTCCAGATCTGGAGATCACCGGGGAGATCTCATCCGAAACAGCCAGAACGGTAGAAAAATGGTGAAAAGGATATTGCATAAAGCAATATACGGCCAGAAAACACAAATGAGTAAAAATAAAATGATTAGAATACAAAGAGAAAAATAAAAGATACAAAAAACAGCAGAAACCGTAAAAGATAAAATGTGATGGGGTGGGATGACCCTCGATATTCTCATCCCGATTTCCAAGGAAATCAAAGAGAATCGGTTCTTTTGTTGATAAGCTTGCAAAAACGGCAGAAGGTGGATAGGCGCCGTGTGGGGGAAGGGGGTTGGTGGAAAAAAAAGGTGAGAAACCCACCGGAAAAAGGGGGAAAATGAAGAACAAGCCAAAACCCAACAAAGACCCCGGAAAAATTTGAGAGAGAATTGAGAGCCATCCCCACCCGTTGTAAAAAGTGACCCGTTGGAATTTTAACTGAGTAAAAAGTACAGAAATTGAGGTTTTGCGGTATAATCTTGTCGAAATGCTCATAATCTAGTTTATGAACTCCTAAAATTTGATAAAACCTTGTTTTGCATTCTGTTTGTTATAGGTTTCGGTATTGCGGGTCTAAATAGGCCTCACAATGGAAATGTTGGAATTTTACTCGAGTAAAAAGTACATAAATTGAGTTTTTGCAATATAATCTTGTCGAAATGCTCGTAATCAAGTATATGAACTCCTAAAATTTGATAAAACCTAGTTTTACAGTCAGTTTTTTATAGGTTATGCTTTTGCGGGTCTAAATAGGCCTCACAATGGACCCGTTGGAGTTTTAACTGAGTAAAAAGTACAGAAATTGAGTTTTTGCAATATAATCGTGTCAAAATGCTCATAATCAAGTATATGAACTCGTAAAATTTGATTAAGCCTTATTTTGCGGTCCTTTTGTTATAGGTTTCGGTGGAGCGGGTCTAACTAGGCCTTATAATGGACCCGTTGGAATTTTGACTGAGTAAAAAGTACATAAATTGAGTTTTTGCAATATCATCGGGTCGAAATGCTTGTGATCAAGTATATGAACTCCTAAAATTTGATAAAACCTTGTTTTTGTTGTCCGTTTGTTATAGGTTTCGGAAGAGCGGGTCTAAATAGGCCTAACAATGGATCCGTTGAAATTTTACTTGAATAAAAAGTACAGAAATTAAATTTTTGCAATAAAATCGTGTTGAAATACTAGTAATCAAGCATTTAAACTCCTAATATTTGATTAAAACTTGTTTCGCGATCCGATTTGTAGAGATTTCAGACGAGCGGGTCTAAATAGGCCTTAAAATGGACCAATTTGAATTTTACTTGAATAAAAACTACAGAAATTGAATTTTTGCAATATAATCATGTTGCAATAATCGTAATCAAGCATATGAACTCCTAAGATTTTATTAAAAAAAATTTCGCGGTCCGTTTTGAAAAGGTTTCAGACGAGGGGGGTCTAAATAGGCCTTACAATGGACCCGTTGGAATTTTAACTGAGTAAAAAGTACAGAAATTGAGGTTTTGCAGTATAATCGTGTTGAAATGCTCATAATCAAGTATATGAACTCCTAAATTTTGATAAAACCTTGTTTTGCATTCTGTTTGTTATAGGTTTCGGTCTTGCGGGTCTAAACAGGCCTCACAATGGACCTGCTGGAATTTTACTCGAGTAAAAAGTACAGAAATTGAGTTTTTGCAATATAATCGTGTCAAAATGCTCATAATCAAGTATATGAACTCGTATAATTTGATTAAGCCTTATTTTGTAGTCCGTTTGTTATAGGTTTTGGTGGAGCGGGTCTAATTAGGCCTTATAATGGACCCGTTGGAATTTTAACTGCGTAAAAAGTACATAAATTGAGTTTTTACAATATCATCATGTCGAAATGCTCGTAATCAAGTATATGAAGTCCTAAAATTTGATAAAAGCTTGTTTTTGGTCCGTTTGTTATAGGTTTCGGAAGAGCGGGTCTAAATAGGCCTAACAATGGATCCGTTGGAATTTTACTTTAATAAAAAGTACAGAAATTGAATTTTTGCAATATAATCGTGTTGAAATACTAGTAATCAAGCATTTAAAATCCTAAGATTTGATTAAAACGTGTTTCGCGATCCGATTTGTAGAGGTTTCAGACGAGCGGGTCTAAATAGGCCTTAAAATGGACCAAATTGAATTTTACTTGAATAAAAACTACAGAAATTGAATTTTTGCAATATAATCGTGTTGAAATACTCGTAATCAAGCATATGAACTCCTAAAATTTTATGAAAACTTGTTTCGCGGTTCGTTTTGAAGATGTTTCAGACGAGGGGGTCTAAATAGGCCTTACAATGGACCCGTTGGAATTTTAACTGAGTAAAAAGTACAGAAATTGAGGTTTTGCAGTATAATCGTGTCGAAATTCTCATAATCAAGTATATGAACTCCTAAAATTTTATAAAACCTTGTATTGCATTCTGTTTGTTATAGGTTTCGGTTTTGCGGGTCTAAATAGGCCTCACAATGGACCTGTTGGAATTTTACTCGAGTAAAAAGTACATAAATTGAGTTTTTGCAATATCACCGTATCGAAATGCTCGTAATCAAGTATATGAACTCCTAATATTTGATAAATCCTAGATTTGCGGTTAGTTTTTTTATAGGTTTTGCTTTTGCGGGTCTAAATAGGCCTCACAATGGACACGTTGGAATTTTAACTGAGTAAAAAGTACATAAATTGAGTTTTTGCAATATAATCGTGTCAAAATGCTCATAATCAAGTATATGAACTCATAAAATTTGATTAAGCCTTATTTTGCGGTCCTTTGCTATAGGTTTCGGTGGAGCGGGTCTAATTAGGCATTATAATGGACCCGTTGGAATTTTAACTGAGTAAAAAATACATAAATTGAGTTTTTGCAATATCATCGTGTCGAAATGCTCATAATCAAGTATATGAACTCCTAAAATTTGATAAAACCTTGTTTTTGTGGTCCGTTTGTTATAGGTTTCGGAAGAGCGGGTCTAAATAGGCCTAACAATGGATCCGTTGGAATTTTTCTTGACTAAAAAGTACAGAAATTGAATTTTTGCAATATAATAGTGTTGATATACTAGTAATCAAGCATTTAAACTCCTAAAATTTGATTAAAACTTGTTTCGCGATCCGATTTCTAGAGGTTTCAGACGAGCGGGTCTAAATAGGCCTTAAAATGGACCAATTTGAATTTTACTTGAATAAAAACTACAGAAATTGAATTTTTGCAATATAATCGTGTTGAAATACTCGTAATCAAGCACATGAACTCCTAAGATTTTATTCAAACTTTTTGCGCGGTCCGTTTTGAAGAGGTTTCAGACGAGGGGGGTCTAAATAGGCCTTACAATGGACCCGTTGGAATTTTTACTAAGTAAAAAGTACAGAAATTGTGGTTTTGCAGTATAATCGTGTCGAAATGCTCATAATCAAATATATGAACTCCTAAAATTTCATAAAACCTTGTTTTGCATTCTGTTTGTTATAGGTTTCGGTCTTGCGGGTCTAAATAGGCCTCACAATGGACCTGTTGGAATTTAACTCGAGTAAAAAGTACATAAATTGAGTTTTTGCAATATCATCTTGTCAAAATGCTCATAATCAATTATATGAACTCGTAAAATTTGATTAAGCCTTATTTTGCGGTTCTTTTGTTATAGGTTTCGGTGGAGCGGGTCTAATTAGGCCTTATAATGGACCCGTTGGAATTTTAACTGAGTAAAAAGTACATAAATTGAGTTTTTGCAATATCATCGTGTCGAAATGCTCGTAATCAAGTATATGAACTCCTAAAATTTGATAAATCCTTGTTTTTGTGGTCCGTTTGTTATAGGTTTCGGAAGAGCGGGTCTAAATCGGCCTAGAAATAGATCCATTGGAATTTTACTTGAATAAAAAATACAGAAATTAAATTTTTTCAATAAAATCAGGTTGAAATACTAGTAATCAAGCATTTAAACTCCTAAAATTTGATTAAAACTTGTTTCGCGTCCGATTTGTAGAGGTTTCAGATGAGCGGGTCTAAATAAGCCTTAAAATGGACCAATTTGAATTTTACTTGAATAAAAACTACAGAAATTGAATTTTTGCAATATAATCGTGTTAAAACACTCGTAATCAAGCATATGAACTCTTAAGATTTTATTAAAACGTGTTTCGCGGTCCGTTTTGAAGAGGTTTCAGACGAGGGGGGTCTAAATAGGCCTTACAATGGACCCATTGGAATTTTTTTTTTTGAAGAAAAGGCCTCATTAAAAACCCCTACTAATGTCCTTCAAGCAGAGCTAGAGGACCCTAAAAAGGGGAAAGTGTGCCTAAGTTTTATTAATCATAAAGAATTTGTTACAAGATGTTGGATACAAGTTGGAACATCAGACATAAATGACATGGAAGCCATAGAGCTCAAAGAAAAAGTAGCCAAGGTATGGGCCAAGTGATTTGCCTCACGGCGTACAAATGAAACCGAGACAGAATCAAAATCATGAAGAGACTCTTGAATCTGATGAAGAAGAGGTCCCATGGTAGAAAGGTCCTGTGCGGGATTGTTGATCCTATTCGCGAGAGAAGCGCAATCAGTTTATAGCAAGATCCGATTCCATCCTTGAGATCGGTCGAAGGTAAGACCAGCAAGAAGGCTTTCGCCTTCACTGGTAACTGCGTCCAGACAGCTTCCAAGCAGAAACGCAAGGCCACCAACGACTGCACCTGTAGAATCACGAGCAACGGCGCCAACAGCTGTTGCACGAGTTGATGGATTAAAAGCACCATCCACATTTATTTTGATATGGTTGAGTAAAAAGTACAGAAATTGAGGTTTTGCAGTATAATCGTGTTGAAATGCTCATAATCAAGTTTATGAACTCCTAAAATTTGATAAAACCTTGTTTTGTATTCTGTTTGTTATAGGTTTCTGTCTTGCGGGTCTAAATAGGCCTCACAATGGACCTGCTGAAATTTTACTCGAGCAAAAAGTACAGAAATTGAGTTTTTGCAATATAATCGTGTCAAAATTCTCATAATCAAGTATATGAACTCGTAAAATTTGATTAAGCCTTATTTTGCGGTCCGTTTGTTATAGGTTTCGGTGGAGCGGGTCTAATTAGGCCTTATAATGGACCCGTTGGAATTTTAACTGCGTAAAAAGTACATAAATTGAGTTTTTACAATATCATCATGTCGAAATGCTCGTAATCAAGTATATGAACTCCTAAAATTTGATAAAAGCTTGTTTTTGTGGTCCGTTTGTTATAGGTTTCAGAAGAGCGGGTCTAAATAGGCCTAACAATGGATCCGTTGGAATTTTACTTTAATAAAAAGTACAGAAATTGAATTTTTGCAATATAATCATGTTGAAATACTAGTAATCAAGCATTTAAACTCCTAAGATTTGATTAAAACGTGTTTCGCGATCCGATTTGTAGAGGTTTCAGACGAGCGGGTCTAAATAGGCCTTAAAATGGACCAAATTGAATTTTACTTGAATAAAAACTACAGAAATTGAATTTTTGCAATATAATCGTGTTGAAATACTCGTAATCAAGCATATGAACTCCTAAAATTTTATGAAAACTTGTTTCGCGGTTCGTTTTGAAGATGTTTCAGACGAGGGGGTCTAAATACGCCTTACAATGGACCCGTTGGAATTTTAACTGAGTAAAAAGTACATAAATTGATGTTTTGCAGTATAATCGTGTCGAAATGCTCATAATCAAGTATATGAACTCCTAAAATTTTATAAAACCTTGTATAGCATTCTGTTTGTTATAGGTTTCGGTTTTGCGGGTCTAAATAGGCCTCACAATGGACCTGTTGGAATTTTACTCGAGTAAAAAGTACATAAATTGAGTTTTTGCAATATCACCGTGCCGAAATGCTCGTAATCAAGTATATGAACTATTAAAATTTGATAAAACCTAGATTTGCGGTCAGTTTTTTATAGGTTTTGCTTTTGTGGGTCTAAATAGGCCTCACAATGGACACGTTGGAATTTTAACTGAGTAAAAAGTACATAAATTGAGTTTTTGCAATATAATCGTGTCAAAATGCTCATAATCAAGTATATGAACTCATAAAATTTGATTAAGCCTTATTTTGCGATCCTTTGCTATAGGTTTCGGTGGAGCGGGACTAATTAGGCCTTATAATGGACCCGTTGGAATTTTAACTGAGTAAAAAATACATAAATTGAGTTTTTTCAATATCATCGTGCCGAAATGCTCATAATCAAGTATATGAACTCCTAAAATTTGATAAAACCTTGTTTTTGTGGTCCGTTTGTTATAGGTTTCGGAAGAGCGGGTCTAAATAGACCTAACAATGGATCCGTTGGAATTTTTATTGAATAAAAAGTACAGAAATTGAATTTCTGCAATATAATCGTGTTGATATACTAGTAATCAAGCATTTAAACTCCTAAAATTTGATTAAAACTTGTTTCGCGATCCGATTTCTAGAGGTTTCAGACGAGCAGGTCTAAATAGGCCTTATAATGGACCAATTTGAATTTTACTTGAATAAAAACTACAGAAATTGAATTTTTGCAATATAATCGTGTTGAAATACTCGTAATCAAGCATATGAACTCCTAAGATTTTATTCAAACTTGTTTCGCGGTCCGTTTTGAAGAGGTTTCAGACGAGGGGGGTCTAAATAGGCCTTATAATGGGCCCGTTGGAATTTTTACTAAGTAAAAAGTATAGAAATTGAGGTTTTGCAGTATAATCGTGTCGAAATGCTCATAATCAAATATATGAACTACTAAAATTTCATAAAACCTTGTTTTGCATTCTGTTTGTTATAGGTTTCGGTCTTGCGGGTCTAAATAGGCCTCACAATGGACCTGTTGGAATTTTACTCGAGTAAAAAGTACATAAATTAAGTTTTTGCAATATCATCTTGTCAAAATGCTCATAATCAATTATATGAACTCGTAAAATTTGATTAAGCCTTATTTTGCGGTTCGTTTGTTATAGGTTTCGGTGGAGCGGGTCTAATTAGGCCTTATAATGGAACCGTTGGAATTTTAACTGAGTAAAAAGTACATAAATTGAGTTTTTGCAATATCATCGTGTCGAAATGCTCGTAATCAAGTATATGAACTCCTAAAATTTGATAAAACCTTGTTTTTGTGGTCCGTTTGTTATAGGTTTCGGAAGAGTGGGTCTAAATAGGCCTAGCAATAGATCCATTGGAATTTTACTTGAATAAAAAATACAGAAATTAAATTTTTTCAATAAAATCATGTTGAAATACTAGTAATCAAGCATTTAAACTCCTAAAATTTGATTAAAACTTGTTTCGCGTCCGATTTGTAGAGGTTTCAGATGAGCGGGTCTAAATAGGCCTTAAAATGGACCAATTTGAATTTTACTTGAATAAAAACTACAGAAATTGAATTTTTGCAATATAATCGTGTTAAAACACTCGTAATCAAGCATATGAACACTTAAGATTTTATTAAAACGTGTTTCGCGGTCCGTTTTGAAGAGGTTTCAGACGAGGGGGGGTCTAAATAGGCCTTACAATGGACCCGTTGGAATTTTTTTGAAGAAAAGGCCTCATTAAAAACCCCTACTAATGTCCTTCAAGCAGAGCTAGAGGACCCTAAAAAGGGGAAAAGAGTGCCTAAGTTTTATTAATCATAAAGAATTTGTTACAAGATGTTGGATACAAGTTGGAACATCAGACATAAATGACATGGAAGTCATAGAGCTCAAAGAAAAAGTAGCCAAGGTATGGGCCAAGTGATTTGCCTCACGGCGTACAAATGAAACTGAGACAGAATCAAAATCATGAAGAGACTCTTGAATCTGAAGAAAAAGAGGTCCCATGGTAGAAAGGTCCTGTGCGGGATTGTTGATCCTATTCGCGAGAGAAGCGCAATCAGTTTCAAGCAAGATCCGATTCCATCCTTGAGATCGGGCGAAGGTAAGACCAGCAAGAAGGCTTTCGCCTTCACTGGTATCTGCGTCTAGACAGCTTCCAAGCAGAAACGCAAGGCCACCAACGACTGCACTTGTAGAATCACGAGCAACGGCGCCAACAGCTGTTGCACGAGTTGATGGATTAAAAGCACCATTCACATTTATTTTGATATGGCTGAGTAAAAAGTACAGAAATTGAGGTTTTGCAGTATAATCGTGTTGAAATGCTCGCAATCAAGTATATGAACTCCTAAAATTTGATAAAACCTTGTTTTTGTGGTCCGTTTGTTATAGGTTTCGGAAGAGCGGGTCTAAATAGGCCTAACAATGGATCCGTTGGAATTTTACTTGAATAAAAAGTACAGAAATTGAATTTTTGCAACATAATCGTGTTGAAATACTAGTAATCAAGCATTTAAACTCCTAAGATTTGATTAAAACTTGTTTCGCGGTCCGATTTGTAGAGGTTTCAGACGAGCAGGTCTAAATAGGCCTTAAAATAGACCAATTTGAATTTCACTTGAATAAAAACTACTGAAATTGAATTTTTGCAATATAATCGTGTTGAAATACTCGTAAATCAAGCATATGAACTCCTAAAGTTTTATTAAAACTTGTTTCGCGGTTCGTTTTGAAGATGTTTCAGACGAGGGGGCCTAAATAGACCTTACAATGGACCCGTTGGAATTTTAACAAAGTAAAAAGTACAGAAATTGAGGTTTTGCAGTATAATCGTGTCGAAATGCTCATAATCAAGTATATGAACTCCTTAAATTTGATAAAACCTTGTATTGCATTCTGTTTGTTATAGGTTTCGGTCTTGCGGGTCTAAATAGGGCTCACAATGGACCTGTTGGAATTTTACTCGAGTAAAAAGTACATAAATTGAGTTTTTGGCAATATCACCGTGTCAAAATGCTCGTAATCAAGTATATGAACTCCTAAATTTGATAAAACCTAGATTTGCGGTCAGTTTTTTTATAGGTTTTTCTTTTGCGGGTCTAAATAGGCCTCACAATGGACCCGTTGGAATTTTAACTGAGTAAAAAGTACATAAATTGAGTTTTTGCAATATCATCTTGTCAAAATGCTCATATTCAAGTATATGAACTTGTAAAATTTGATTAAGCCTTATTTTGCGGTCCGTTTGTTATAGGTTTCAGTGGAGCGGGTCTAATTAGGCCTCATAATGGACCCGTTTGAATTTTAACTGAGTAAAATGTACATAAATTGAGTTTTTGCAATATCATCGTGTCGAAATGCTCGTAATCAAGTATATGAACTCCTAAAATTTGATAAAACCTTGTTTTTGTGGTCCGTTTGTTATAGGTTTCGGAAGAGCGGGTCTAAATAGGCCTAACAATGGATCTGTTGAAATTTTACTTGAATAAAAAGTACAGAAATTGAATTTTTGCAATATAATCGTGTTGAAATACTAGTAAACAAGCATTTGAACTCCTAAAATTTGATTAAAACTTGTTTCGCGGTCCGATTTGTAGAGGTTTCAGACGAGCAGGTCTAAATAGGCCTTAAAATGGACCAATTTGAATTTTACTTGAATAAAAACTACAGAAATTGAGGTTTTGCAGTATAATCTTGTCGAAATGCTCATAATCTAGTTTATGAACTCCTAAAATTTGATAAAACCTCTTTTGCATTCTGTTTGTTATAGGTTTCGGTCTTGCGGGTCTAAATAGGCCTCACAATGGACCTGTTGGAATTTTACTCGAGTAAAAAGTACATAAATTGAGTTTTTGCAATATCATCTTGTCGAAATGCTCGTAATCAAGTATATGAACTCCTAAAATTTGATAAAACCTAGATTTGCGGTCAGTTTTTTTATAGGATTTGCTTTTGCGGGTCTAAATAGGCCTCACAATGGACCCGTTGGAATTTTAACTGAGTAAAAAGTACATAAATTGAGTTTTTGCAGTATCATCTTGTCAAAATGCTCATAATCAAGTATATGAACTCGTAAAATTTGATTAAGCCTTATTTTGCGGTCCGTTTGTTATAGGTTTCGGTGGAGCGGGTCTAATTAGGCCTTATAATGGACCCGTTGGAACTTTAACTGAGTAAAATGTACATAAATTGAGTTTTTGCAATATCATCGTGTCGAAATGCTCGTAATCAAGTATATGAACTCCTAAAATTTGATAAAACCTTGTTTTTGTGGTCCGTTTGTTATAGGTTTCGGAAGAGCGAGTCTAAATAGGCCTAACAATGGATCTGTTGGAATTTTACTTGAATAAAAAGTACAGAAATTGAATTTTTGCAAAAAAATCGTGTTGAAATACTAGTAATCAAGCATTCAAACTCCTAAAATTTGATTAAAACTTGTTTCGCGGTCCGATTTGTAGAGGTTTCAGATGAGCGGGTCTAAATAGGCCTTAAAATGGACCAATTTGAATTTTACTTGAATAAAAACTACAAAAATTGAATTTTTGCTATATAATCGTGTTAAAACACTCGTAATCAAGCATATGAACTCCAAAGATTTTATTCAAACGTGTTTCGCGGTCCGTTTTGAAGAGGTTTCACACGAGGGGGGTCTAAATAGGCCTTACAATGGACCCGTTGGAATTTTAACTGAGTAAAAGGTACAGAAATTGAGGTTTTTCATTATAATCGTGTCGAAATGCTCATAATCAAGTATATGAACACGTAAAATTTGATAAAACCTTGTTTTGCATTCTGTTTGTTATAGGTTTCGGTCTTGCGGGTCTAAATAGGCCTCACAATGGACCTGTCGGAATTTTACTCGAGTAAAAAGTAAGAAATTGAGTTTTTGCAATATAATCGTGTCAAAATGCTCATAATCAAGTATATGAACTCGTAAAATTTGATTAAGCCTTATTTTGCGGTCCGTTTGTTATAGGTTTCGGAGGAGCGGGTCTAATTAGGCCTTATAATGGACCCGTTGGAATTTTAACTGAGTAAAAAGTACATAAATTGAGGTTTTGCAATATCATCGTGTCGAAATGCTCGTAATCAAGTATATGAACTCATAAAATTTGATAAAACCTTGTTTTTGTGGTCCGTTTGTTATAAGTTTCGGATGAGCGGGTCTATATAGGCCTAACAATGGATCCGTTGGAATTTTACTTTAATAAAAAGTACAGAAATTTAAATTTTGCAATATAATCGTGTTGAAATACTAGTAATCAAGCATTTAAACTCCTAGAATGTGATTAAAACTTGTTTCGCGGTCCGATTTGTGGAGGTTTCAAAAGAGCAGGTCTAAATAGGCCTTAAAATGGACCAATTTGAATTTTACTTGAATAAAAACTACGTAAATTGAATTTTTTCAATATAGTCGTGTTGAAATACTCGTAATCAAGCATATGAACTCTTAAAATTTTATTAAAACTTGTTTTGCGGTTCGAATTGAAGATGTTTCATACGAGGGGGTCTAAATAGGCCTTACAATGGACCCGTTGGAATTTTAACTGAGTAAAAAGTACAGAAATTGAGGTTTTGCAGTATAATCGTGTCGAAATGCTCATAATCAAGTATATGAACTCCTAAAATTTGATAAAACCCTGTTTTGCATTCTGTTCGTTATAGGTTTCGGTCTTGTGGGTCTATATAGGCCTCACAATGGACATGTTGGAATTTTACTCGAGTAAAAAGTACATAAATTGAGTTTTTGCAATATCATCGTGTCTAAATGCTCGTAATCAAGTATATGAACTCTTAAAATTTGATAAAACCTAGTTTTGCGTTCAGTTTTTTATGGGTTTTACTTTTGCGGGTCTAAATAGGCCTCACAATGGACCCGTTGGAATTTTAACTGAGTAAAAAGTACAGAAATTGAGTTTTTGCAATATAATCGTGTGAAAATGCTCATAATCAAGTATATGAACTCGTAAAATTTGATTAAGCCTTATTTTGCGGTCTGTTTGTTATAGGTTTCGGTAGAGCGGGTCTAATTAGGCCTTATAATGGACCCGTTGGAATTTTAACTGAGTAAAAAGTACATAAATTGAGTTTTTGCAATATCATCGTGTGTAAATGCTCGTGATCAAGTATATCAACTTCTAAAATTTGATAAAACCTTGTTTTTGTGGTCCGTTTCTTATAGGTTTCGGAAGAGCTGGTCTAAATAGGCCTAATAATGGATCCGTTGGAATTTTACTTGAATAAAAAGTACAGAAATTGAATTTTTGCAATATAATCCTGTTGAAATACTAGTAATCAAGCATTTGAACTCCTAAAATTTGATTAAAACTTGTTTCGTGGTCCGATTTGTAGAGGTTTCAGACGAGCGGGTCTATATAGGCCTTAAAATGGACCAATTTGAATTTTACTTGAATAAAAACTACAAAAATTGAATTTTTGCAATATAATCGTGTTGAAATACTCGTAATAAAGCATATGAACTCCTAAAATTTGATAAAACCTTGTTTTTGTGGTCCGTTTGTTATAAGTTTCGGAAGAGCTGGTCTAAATAGGCCTAATAATGGATCCGTTGGAATTTTACTTGAATAAAAAGTACAGAAATTGAATTTTTGCAATATAATCCTGTTGAAATACTAGTAATCAAGCATTTGAACTCCTAAAATTTGATTAAAACTTGTTTCGTGGTCCGATTTGTAGAGGTTTCAGACGAGCGGGTCTATATAGGCCTTAAAATGGACCAATTTGAATTTTACTTGAATAAAAACTACAAAAATTGAATTTTTGCAATATAATCGTGTTGAAATACTCGTAATCAAGTATATGAACTCCTAAAATTTGATAAAACCTTGTTTTTGTGGTCCGTTTGTTATAAGTTTCGGATGAGCGGGTCTATATAGGCCTAACAATGGATCCGTTGGAATTTTACTTGAATAAAAAGTACAGAAATTTAAATTTTGCAATATAATCGTGTTGAAATACTAGTAATCAAGCATTTAAACTCCTAGAATGTGATTAAAACTTGTTTCGCGGTCCGATTTGTGGAGGTTTCAGAAGAGCAGGTCTAAATAGGCCTTAAAATGGACCAATTTGAATTTTACTTGAATAAAAACTACGTAAATTGAATTTTTTCAATATAGTCGTGTTGAAATACTCGTAATCAAGCATATGAACTCTTAAAATTTTATTAAAACTTGTTTTGCGGTTCGTATTGAAGATGTTTCATACGAGGGGGTCTAAATAGGCCTTACAATGGACCCGTTGGAATTTTAACTGAGTAAAAAGTACAGAAATTGAGGTTTTGCAGTATAATCGTGTCGAAATGCTCATAATCAAGTATATGAACTCCTAAAATTTGATAAAACCCTGTTTTGCATTCTGTTCGTTATAGGTTTCGGTCTTGTGGGTCTATATAGGCCTCACAATGGATATGTTGGAATTTTACTCGAGTAAAAAGTACATAAATTGAATTTTTGCAATATCATCGTATCTAAATGCTCGTAATCAAGTATATGAACTCTTAGAATTTGATAAAACCTAGTTTTGCGTTCAGTTTTTTATGGGTTTTAATTTTGCGGGTCTAAATAGGCCTCACAATGGACCCGTTGGAATTTTAACTGAGTAAAAAGTACAGAAATTGAGTTTTTGCAATATAATCGTGTGAAAATGCTCATAATCAAGTATATGAACTCGTAAAATTTGATTAAGCCTTATTTTGCGGTCTGTTTGTTATAGGTTTCGGTGGAGCGGGTCTAATTAGGCCTTATAATGGACCCGTTGGAATTTTAACTGAGTAAAAAGTACATAAATTGAGTTTTTGCAATCTCATCGTGTGGAAATGCTCGTGATCAAGTATATCAACTTCTAAAATTTGATAAAACCTTGTTTTTGTGGTCCGTTTCTTATAGGTTTCGGAAGAGCTGGTCTAAATAGGCCTAATAATGGATCCGTTGGAATTTTACTTGAATAAAAAGTACATAAATTGAATTTTTACAATATAATCCTGTTGAAATACTAGTAATCAAGCATTTGAACTCCTAAAATTTGATTAAAACTTGTTTCGTGGTCCGATTTGTAGAGGTTTCAGACGAGCGGGTCTATATAGGCCTTAAAATGGACTAATTTGAATTTTACTTGAATAAAAACTACAAAAATTGAATTTTTGCAATATAATCGTGTTGAAATACTCGTAATCAAGCATATGAACTCCTAAAATTTTATTAAAACTTTTTTCGCGGTCCGTTTTGAAGAGGTTTCAGACGAGGGGGTCGAAATAGGCCTTACAATGGACCCGTTGGAATTTTAACTGAGTAAAAAGTACAGAAATTGAGATTTTGCAGTATAATCGTGTCGAAATGCTCATACTCAAGTATATGAAATCCTAAAATTTGATAAAACCTTGTTTTGGATTCTGTTAGGTATAGGTTTCGGTCTTGCGGGTCTAAATAGGCCTCACAATCGACCTGTTGGAGTTTTAACTGAGTAAAAAGTACAAAAATTGAGTTTTTGCTATATAATTGTGTCAAAATGCTCATAATCAAGTATATGAACTCGTAAAATTTGATTAAGCCTTATTTTGTGGTCCGTTTGTTATAGGTTTCGGTGGAGCGGGTCTAATTAGGCCTTATAATGGACCCGTTAGAATTTTAACTGAGTAAAAAGTAAATAAATTGAATTTTTGCAATATCATCGTGTCGAAATGCTCGTAATCAAGTCTATGAACTCCTAAAATTTGATAAAACCTAGTTTTGCGGTCAGTTTTTTATAGGTTTTCCTTTTGCGGGTCTAAATAGGCCTCACAATGGACCCGTTTGAATTTTAACTAAATAAAAAGTACAAAAATTGAGTTTTTGCAATATAATCGTGTCAAAATGCTCAAAATCAAGTATATGAACTCGTAAAATTTGATTAAGCCTTATTTTGCGGTCCGTTTGTTATAGGTTTCGGTGGAGCGGGTCTAATTAGGCCTTATAATGGACCTATTGGAATTTTAACTGGGTAAAAAGTACATAAATTGAGTTTTTGAAATACCATCGTGTCGAAATGCTCGTGATCAAGTATATGAACTCGTAAAATTTGATAAAACCTTGTTTTTGTGGTCTGTTTGTTATAGGTTTCAGAAGAGCGGGTCTAAATAGGCCTAACAATGGATCCGTTGGAATTTTACTTGAATAAAAAGTACAAAAATTGAATTTTTGCAATATAATCGTGTTGAAATACTAGTAATCAAGCATTTAAACTCCTAAAATTTGATAAAACCTATAACAATGGACGTGTTGGAATTTTACTCGAGCAAAAAGTACATAAATTGAGTTTTTGCAATATCATCAAGTCGAAATGCTCGTAATCAAGTATATGAACTCGTAAAATTTGATAAAACCGTGTTTTTGTGGTCCGTTTGTTATAGGTTTCGGAAGAGCGTGTCTAAAGTATAGAAATTAAGGTTTTGCAGTATAATCGTGTCGAAATTCTCATAATCAAGTATATGAAATACTAAAATTTGATAAAACCTTGTTTTGCATTCTGTTTGTTTTAGGTTTCGGTCTTGCGGGTATAAATAGGCCTCACAATGGACATGTTAGACTTTTACTCGAGTAAAAAGTACATAAATTGAGTTTTTGCAATATCATCGTGTCGAAATGCTCGTAATCAAGTATATGAACTCCTAAAATTTGATAAAACCTTGTTTTTGTGGTCCGTTTGTTATAGGTTTCGGAAGAGCGTGTCTAAATAGGCCTAACAATGGATCCGTTGGAAGTTTACTTGAATAAAAAGTACAGAAATTGAATTTTTGCAATATAATCGTGTTGAAATACTAGTAATCAAGCATTTGAACTCCTAAAATTTGATTAAAACTTGTTTCGTGGTCCGATTTGTAGAGGTTTCAGATGAGCGGGTCTATATAGGTCTTAAAATGGACCAATTTGAATTTTACTTGAATAAAAACTATAGAAATTGAATTTTTGCAATATTATCGTGTTGAATTACTCGTAATTAAGCATATGAACTCCTAAAATTTTATTAAAACTTGTTTCGCGGTCCGTTTTGAAGAGGTTTCAGACGAGGGGGTCGAAATAGGCCTTACAATGGACCCGTAGGAATTTTAACTAAGTAAAAAGTACAGAAATTAAGGTTTTGCAGTATAATCGTGTCGAAATTCTCATAATCAAGTATATGAAATACTAAAATTTGATGAAACCTTGTTTTGCATTCTGTTTGTTTTAGGTTTCGGTCTTGCGGGTATAAATAGGCCTCACAATGGACATGTTAGACTTTTACTCGAGTAAAAAGTACATAAATTGAGTTTTTGCAATATCATCGTGTCGAAATGCTCGTAATCAAGTATATGAACTCCTAAAATTTGATAAAACCTTGTTTTTTGTGGTCCGTTTGTTATAGGTATCGGAAGAGCGGGTCTAAATAGGCCTAACAATGGATCCGTTGGATTTTAACTAAGTAAAAAGTACAGAAATTGAGGTTTTGCAGTATCCTCATGTCGAAATGCTCATAATCCAGTATATGAACTCCTAAAATTCGATAAAACCTTGTTTTACATTCTGTTTGTTATAGGTTTCGGTCTTGCGGGTCTAAATAGGCCTCACAAAGGACCTGTTGGAATTTTACTCGAGAAAAAAGTACATAAATTGAGTTTTTGCAATATCATCGTTTCGAAATACTCGTAATCAAGTATAAGAACTCCTAAAATTTAATAAAACCCAGTTTTGCGGTCAGGTTTTTATAGGTTTTGCTTTTGCGGGTCTAAATAGGACTCACAATGGACCCGTTTGAATTTTAAATGAGTAAAAAGTACAAAAATTGAGTTTTTGCTATATAATCGTGTCAAAATGCTCATAATCAAGTATATGAACTCGTAAAATTTGATTAAGCCTTATTTTGTGGTCCGTTTGTTATAGGTTTCGGTGGAGCGGGTCTAATTAGGCCTTATAATGGACCCGTTAGAATTTTAACTGAGTAAAAAGTACATAAATTGAATTTTTGCAATATCATCGTGTCGAAATGCTCGTAATCAAGTATATGAACTCCTAAAATTTGATAAAACCTTGTTTTTGTGCTCCGTTTGTTATAGGTTTCGGAAGAGCGGGTCTAGATAGGCCTAACAATGGATCCGTTGGATTTTTACTTGAATAAAAAGTACAGAAATTGAATTTTTGCAATATAATCGTGTTGAAATACTAGTAATCAAGCATTTGAACTCCTAAAATTTGATTAAAACTTGTTTCGCGGTACGATTTGTAGAGGTTTCAGACGAGCGGGTCTAAATAGGCCTTAAAATGGACCAATTTGAATTACTTGAATAAAGACTACAGAAATTGAATTTTTGCAATATAATCATGTTGAAATACTCATAATCAAGCCTATAAACTCCTAAAAGTTTATAAAAACTTGTTTCACGGTCCGTTTTGAAGAGGTTTCAGACGAGGGGGTCTAAATAGGCCTTACAAAGGACCTGTTGGAATTTTAACTCAGTAAAAAGTATAGAAATTGAGGTTTTGCAGTATAGTCGTATCGAAATGCTCAAAATGAAGTATATGTACTCCTAAAATTCGATAAAACCTTATTTTCCATTCTGTTTGTTATAGGTTTCGGTCTTGCGGGTCTAAATAGGCCTCACAATGGACCTGTTGGAATTTTACTCGAGTAAAAAGTACATAAATTGAGTTTTTACAATATCATCGTGTCGAAATGCTCGTAATCAAGTATATGAACTCCTAAAATTTGATAAAACCTAGTTTTGCGGTCAGTTTTTTTATAGGTTTTGCTTCTGCGGGTCTAAATAGGCCTCACAATGGACCCGCTGGAATTTTAACTGAGTAAAAAGTACAAAATTGAGTTTTTGCTATGTAATCGTGTCAAAATGCTCATAATCAAGTATACAAACTCGTAAAATTTGATTAAGCCTTATTTTGCGGTCCGTTTGTTGTAGGTTTCGGTGGAGGGGTCTAATAAGGCCTTATAATAGACCTGTTGGAATTTTAACTGAGTAAAAAGTACATAAATTGAGTTTTTGCAATATCATCGTGTCGAAATGCTCATGATCAAGTATATGAACTCGTAAAATTTGGTAAAACCTTGTTTTGTGGTCCGCTTGTTATAGGTTTCGGAAGAGCGGGTCTAAATAGGCCTAACAATGGTTCTGTTGGAATTTTACTTGAATAAAAAGTACATAAATTGAATTTTTGCAATATAATCGTGTTGAAATACTCGTAATCAAGCATATGAACTCCTAAAATTTTATTAAAACTTGTTTCGCGGTCCGTTTTGAAGAGGTTTTAGACGAGGGGGTCTAAATAGGCCTTACAATGGCCCCGTTGAAATTTTAACTGAGTAAAAAGTACAGAAATTGAGGTTTTGCAGTATAATCCTATCGAAATGCTCATAATCAAGTATCTGAACTCCTAAAATTTTATAAAACCTTGCTTTGCATTCTGTTTGTTGTAGGTTTTGGTCTTGCGGATCTAAATAGGCCTCACAATGGACCTGTTGGAATTTTACTCGAGTAAAAAGTACATAAATTGAGTTTTTGCAATATCATCGTGTCGAAATGCTCGTAATCAAGTATATGAACTCGTAAAATTTGGTTAAGCCTTATTTTGCGGTCCGTTTGTTATAGGTTTCGGTGGAGCGGGTCTAATTAGGCCTTATAATGGACCCGTTGGAATTTTAACTGAGTAAAAACTACATAAATTGAGTTTTTGCAATATAATCGTGTCGAAATGCTCATAGTCAAGTATATGAACTCCTAAAATTCAATAAAACCTTGTTTTGCATTCTGTTTGTTATAGGTTTCGGTCTTGCGGGTCTAAATAGGCCTCACAATGGACCTGTTGGAATTTTACTCGAGTAAAAAGTACATAAATTGAGTTTTTGCAATATCATCGTGTCATAATGCTCGTAATCAAGTATATGAACTCCTAAAATTTGATAAAACCTAGTTTTGCAGTCAGGTTTTTATAGGTTTTGCTTTTGCGGGTCCAAATAGGCCTCACAATGGACCCTTTGGAATTTTAACTGAGTAAAAAGTACAGAAATTGAGTTTTTTCAATATAATCGTGTCAAAATACTCATAATCAAGTATACGAACTCGTAAAATTTGATTAAGCCTTATTTTGCGTTCCGTTTGTTATAGGTTTCGGTGGAGCGGTTCTAATTAGGCCTTATAATGGACTCGTTTGAATTTTAACTAAGTAAAAAGTACATCAATTGAGTTTTTGCAATATCATCATGTCGAAATGCTCGTAATCAAGTATATGAACTCCTAAATTTTGATAAAACCTTGTTTTTGTGGTCCGTTTGTTATAGGTTTCGAAAGAGCGGGTCTAAATAGGCCTAACAATGGATCCATTGGAATTTTACTTGAATAAAAAGTACATAAATTGAATTTTTGCAATATAATCGTGTTGAAATACTAGTAATCAAGCATTTGAACTCCTAAAATTTGATTAAAACTTGTTTCGTGGTCCGATTTGTAGAGGTTTCAGACGAGCGGGTCTATATAGGCCTTAAAATGGACTAATTTGAATTTTACTTGAATAAAAACTACATAAATTGAATTTTTGCAATATAGTCGTGTTGAAATACTCGTAATCAAGCATATGAACTCGTAAAATTTTATTAAAACTTGTTTCGCGGTCCGTTTTGAAGAGGTTTCAGACGAGGGGGTCGAAATAGGCCTTACAATGGACCTGTTGGAATTTTAACTCAGTAAAAAGTACAGAAATTGAGATTTTGCAGTATAATCGTGTCGAAATGCTCATAATCAAGTATATGAAATCCGAAAATTTGATAAAACCTTGTTTTGCATTCTGTTAGGTAAAGGTTTCGGTCTTGCGGGTCTAAATAGGCCTCACAATGGACCTGTTGGACTTTTACTCGAGTAAAAAGTACATAAATTGAGTTTTTGCAATATCATCGTGTCGAAATGCTCGTAATCAAGTATATGAACTCCTAAAATTTGATAAAACCTAGTTTTGCGGTCAGTTTTTTATAGGTTTTCCTTTTGCGTGTCTAAATAGGCCTCACAATGGACCCGTTTGAATTTTAACAGAGTAAAAAGTACAAAAATTGAGTTTTTGCAATATAATCGTGTCAAAATGCTCATAATCAAGTATATGAACTCGTAAAATTTGATTAAGCTTTATTTTGCAGTCCGTTTGTTATAGGTTTCGGTGGAGCGGGTCTAATTAGGCCTTAAAATGGACCTATAGGAATTTTAACTGGGTAAAAAGTACATAAATTGAGTTTTTGCAATACCATCGTGTCGAAATACTCGTGATCAAGTATATAAACTCGTAAAATTTGATAAAACCTTGTTTTTGTGGTCTATTTGTTATAGGTTTCGGAAGAGCGGGTCTAAATAGGCCTAACAATGGATCCGTTGGAATTTTACTTGAATAAAAAGTACAAAAATTGAATTTTTGCAATATAATCGTGTTGAAATACTAGTAATCAAGGATTTAAACTCCTAAAATTTGATAAAACCTATAACAATGGACCTGTTGGAATTTTACTCGAGCAAAAAGTACATAAATTGAGTTTTTGCAATATCATCGAGTCAAAATGCTCGTAATCAAGTATATGAACTCGTAAAATTTGATAAAACCTTGTTTTTGTGGTCCGTTTGTTATAGGTTTCGGAAGAGCGTGTCTAAATAGGCCTATCAATGGATCCGTTGGAATTTTACTTGAATAAAAGTACAGAAATTGAATTTTTGCAATATAATCGTGTTGAAATACTAGTAATCAAGCATTTGAACTCCTAAAATTTGATTAAAACTTGTTTCGCGGTACGATTTGTAGAGGTTTCAGACGAGCGGATCTAAATAGGCCTTAAAATGGACCAATTTGAATTACTTGAATAAAAACTACAGAAATTGAATTTTTGCAATATAATCATGTTGAAATACTCGTAATCAAGCATATAAACTCCTAAAATTTTATAAAAACTTGTTTCGCAGTTCGTTTTGAAGAGGTTTCAGACGAGGGGGTCTAAATAGGACTTACAATGGACCCGTTGGAATTTTAACTGAGTAAAAAGTACAGAATTGAGGTTTTGCACTATAATCCTGTCGAAATGCTCATAATCAAGTATCTGAACTCCTAAAATTTGATAAAATCTTGCTTTGCATTCTGTTTGTTATAGGTTTCGGTCTTGTGGGTCTAAATAGGCCTCACAATGGACCTGTTGGAATTTTACTCGAGTAAAAAGTACATAAATTGAGTTTTTGCAATATCATCGTGTCGAAATCCTCGTAATCAAGTATATGAACTCGTAAAATTTGATTAAGCCTTATTTTGTGGTCCGTTTGTTATAGGTTTCGGTGGATCGGGTCTAATTAGGCCTTATAGTGGACCCGTTGGAATTTTAACTGAGTAAAAAGTACATAAATTGAGTTTTTGCAATATCATCGTGTCGAAATGCTCGTAATCAAGTATATGAACTCCTAAAATTTGATAAAACCTTGTTTTTGTGGTCCGTTTGTTATAGGTTTTGGAAGAGCGGGTCTAAATAGGCCTAACAATGGATCCGTTGGATTTTTATTTGAATAAAAAGTACAGAAACTGAATTTTTGCAATATAATCATGTTGAAATACTAGTAATCAAGCATTTGAACTCCTAAAATTTGATTAAAACTTGTTTCGCGGTACGATTTGTAGAGGTTTCAGACGAGCGGGTCTAAATAGGCCTTAAAATGGACCAATTTGAATTACTTGAATAAAAACTACAGAAATTGAATTTTTGCAATATAATCATGTTGAAATACTCGTAAGCAAGCATATAAACTCCTAAAATTTTATAAAAACTTGTTTTGCGGTCCGTTTTGAAGAGGTTTCAGACGAGGGGGTCTAAACAGGCCTTACAATGGACCCGTTGGAATTTTAACTGAGTAAAAAGTACAGAAATTGAGGTTTTGCAGTATAGTTGTATCGAAATGCTCATAATCAAGTATGTGAACTCCTAAAATTCGATAAAACCTTATTTTGCATTCTGTTTGTTATAGGTTTCGATCTTGCGGGTCTAAATAGGCCTCACAATGGACCTGTTGGAATTTTACTCGAGTAAAAAGTACATAAATTGAGTTTTTGCAATATCATCGTGCCGAAATGCTCGTAATCAAGTATATGAACTCCTAAAATTTGATAAAACCTAGTTTTGCGGTCAGTTTTTTATAGGTTTTGCTTTTGCGGGTCTAAATAGGCCTCACAATGGACCCGTTGGAATTTTAACTGAGTAAAAAGTACAAAAAATTGAGTTTTTGCTATAAAATCGTGTCAAAATGCTCATAATCAAGTATACGAACTCATAAAATTTGATTAAGTCTTATTTTGCGGTACGTTTGTTGTAGGTTTCGGTGGAGCGGGTCTAATAAGGCCTTATAATGGACCTGTTGGAATTTTAACTGAGTAAAAAGTACATAAATTGAGTTTTTTCAATATCATCGTGTCGAAATGCTCTTGATCAAGTATATGAACTCGTAAAATTTGATAAAACCTTGTTTTGTGGTCCGTTTGTTATAGGTTTCGGAAGAGCGGGTCTAAATAGGCCTAACAATGGATCCGTTGGAATTTTACTTGAATAAAAAGTACAAAAATTGAATTTTTGCAATATAATCATGTTGAAATACTAGTAATCAAGCATTTGAACTCCTAAAATTTGATTAAAACTTGTTTCGTGGTCCGATTTGTAGAGGTTTCAAAGGAGCGGGTCTATATAGGCCTTAAAATGGATCAATTTGAATTTTACTTGAATAAAAACTACAGAAATTGAATTTTTGAAAAATAACCGTGTTGAAATACTCGTAATCAAGCATATGAAATCCTAAAATTTTATTAAAACTTGTTTCGCGGTCCGTTTTGAAGAGGTTTCAGACGAGGGGGTCTAAATAGGCCTTACAATGGACCCGTTGGAATTTTAACTGAGTAAAAAGTACAGAAATCGAGGTTTTGCAGTATAATCGTGTCAAAATGCTCATAATCAAGTATATGAAATCCTAAAATTTGATAAAACCTTGTTTTGCATTCTGTTTGTTATAGGTTTCCGTCTGGCGGGTCTAAATAGGCCTCACAATGGACCTGTGGAATTTTACTCGAGTAAAAAGTACATAAATTGAGTTTTTACAATATCATCGTGTCGAAATGCTCGTAATCAAGTATATGAACTGCTAAAATTTGATAAAACCTAGTTTTGCGGTCAGTTTTTATAGGTTTTGCTTTTGCTGGTCTAAATAGACCTCACAATGGGCCCGTTGGAATTTTAACTGAGTAAAAAGTACATAAATTGAGTTTTTGCAATATAATCGTGTCAAAATGCTCATAATCAAGTATATGAACTCGTAAAATTTGATTAAGCCTTATTTTGCGGTTCGTTTGTTATAGGTTTCGGTGGAGCGTATCTAATTAGGCCTTATAATGGACCCATTGGAATTTTAACTGAGTAAAAAGTACATAAATTGAGTTTTTGCAATATCATCGTGTCGAAATGCTTGTAATCAAGTATATGAACTCCTTAAATTTGATTAAGCCTTATTTTGTGGTCCGTTTGTTATAGGATTCGGTGGAGCGGGTCTAATTAGGCCTTATAATGGACCCGTTGGAATTTTAACTGAGTAAAAAGTACATAAATTGAGTTTTTGCAATATCATCGTGTCGAAATGCTCGTAATCAAGTATATGAACTCCTAAAATTTGATAAAACCTAGTTTTGCGGTCAGTTTTTTTTATAGGTTTTGCTTTTGCGAGTCTAAATAGGCCTCACAGTGGACCCGTTGGAATTTTAACTGAGTAAAAAGTACAAAAATTGAGTTTTTGCAATATAATCATGTCAAAATGCTCATAATCAAGTATATGAACTCGTAAAATTTGATTAAGCCTTATTTTGTGGTCCGTTTGTTATAGGTTTCGGTGGAGCGGGTCTAATTAGGCCGTATAATGGACCCGTTGGAATTTTAACTGAGTAAAAATTACATAAATTGACTTTTTGCAATATCATCCTGTCAAAATGCTCGTAATCAAGTATATGAATTCATAAAATTTGATAAAACCTAGTTTTGCGGTCAGTTTTTTATAGGTTTTGATTTTACGGGTCTAAATAGGCCTCACAATGGACCCGTTGGAATTTTAACTGAGTAAAAAGTACAGAAATTGAGTTTTTGCAATATAATCATGTCAAAATGCTCATAATCAAGTATATGAACTCGTAAAATTTGATTAAGCCTTATTTTGTGGTCCGTTTGTTATAGGATTCGGTGGAGCGGGTCTAATTAGGCCTTATAATGGACCCGTTGGAATTTTAACTGAGTAAAAAGTACATAAATTGAGTTTTTGCAATATCATCGTGTCGAAATGCTCGTAATCAAGTATATGAACTCCTAAAATTTGATAAAACCTAGTTTTGCGGTCAGTTTTTTTTATAGGTTTTGCTTTTGCGGGTCTAAATAGGCCTTACAATGGACCCGTTGGAATTTTAACCGAGTAAAAAGTACAGAAATTGAGTTTTTGCAATATAATCATGTCAAAATGCTCATAATCAAGTATATGAACTCGTAAAATTTGATTAAGCCTTATTTTGTGGTCCGTTTGTTATAGGTTTCGGTGGAGCGGGTCTAATTAGGCCTTATAATGGACCCGTTGAAATTTTAACTGAGTAAAAAGTACATAAACTGAGTTTTTGCAATATCATCGTGTCGAAATGCTCGTAATCAAGTATATGAACTCCTAAAATTTGATAAATCCTCGTAATCAAGTATATGAACTCGTAAAATTTGATTAAGCCTTATTTTGTGGTCCGTTTGTTATAGGTTTCGGTGGATCGGGTCTAATTAGGCCTTATAGTGGACCCGTTGGAATTTTAACTGAGTAAAAAGTACATAAATTGAGTTTTTGCAATATCATCGTGTCGAAATGCTCGTAATCAAGTATATGAACTCCTAAAATTTGATAAAACCTTGTTTTTGTGGTCCGTTTGTTATAGGTTTTGGAAGAGCGGGTCTAAATAGGCCTAACAATGGATCCGTTGGATTTTTATTTGAATAAAAAGTACAGAAACTGAATTTTTGCAATATAATCATGTTGAAATACTAGTAATCAAGCATTTGAACTCCTAAAATTTGATTAAAACTTGTTTCGCGGTACGATTTGTAGAGGTTTCAGACGAGCGGGTCTAAATAGGCCTTAAAATGGACCAATTTGAATTACTTGAATAAAAACTACAGAAATTGAATTTTTGCAATATAATCATGTTGAAATACTCGTAAGCAAGCATATAAACTCCTAAAATTTTATAAAAACTTGTTTTGCGGTCCGTTTTGAAGAGGTTTCAGACGAGGGGGTCTAAACAGGCCTTACAATGGACCCGTTGGAATTTTAACTGAGTAAAAAGTACAGAAATTGAGGTTTTGCAGTATAGTCGTATCGAAATGCTCATAATCAAGTATGTGAACTCCTAAAATTCGATAAAACCTTATTTTGCATTCTGTTTGTTATAGGTTTCGGTCTTGCGGGTCTAAATAGGCCTCAAAATGGACCTGTTGGAATTTTACTCGAGTAAAAAGTACATAAATTGAGTTTTTGCAATATCATCGTGCCGAAATGCTCGTAATCAAGTATATGAACTCCTAAAATTTGATAAAACCTAGTTTTACGGTCAGTTTTTTATAGGTTTTGCTTTTGCGGGTCTAAATAGGCCTCACAATGGACCCGTTGGAATTTTAACTGAGTAAAAAGTACAAAAAATTGAGTTTTTGCTATAAAATCGTGTCAAAATGCTCATAATCAAGTATACGAACTCATAAAATTTGATTAAGTCTTATTTTGCGGTACGTTTGTTGTAGGTTTCGGTGGAGCGGGTCTAATAAGGCCTTATAATGGACCTGTTGGAATTTTAACTGAGTAAAAAGTACATAAATTGAGTTTTTTCAATATCATCGTGTCGAAATGCTCTTGATCAAGTATATGAACTCGTAAAATTTGATAAAACCTTGTTTTGTGGTCCGTTTGTTATAGGTTTCGGAAGAGCGGGTCTAAATAGGCCTAACAATGGATCCGTTGGAATTTTACTTGAATAAAAAGTACAAAAATTGAATTTTTGCAATATAATCATGTTGAAATACTAGTAATCAAGCATTTGAACTCCTAAAATTTGATTAAAACTTGTTTCGTGGTCCGATTTGTAGAGGTTTCAAAGGAGCGGGTCTATATAGGCCTTAAAATGGATCAATTTGAATTTTACTTGAATAAAAACTACAGAAATTGAATTTTTGAAAAATAACCGTGTTGAAATACTCGTAATCAAGCATATGAAATCCTAAAATTTTATTAAAACTTGTTTCGCGGTCCGTTTTGAAGAGGTTTCAGACGAGGGGGTCTAAATAGGCCTTACAATGGACCCGTTGGAATTTTAACTGAGTAAAAAGTACAGAAATCGAGGTTTTGCAGTATAATCGTGTCAAAATGCTCATAATCAAGTATATGAAATCCTAAAATTTGATAAAACCTTGTTTTGCATTCTGTTTGTTATAGGTTTCGGTCTTGCGGGTCTAAATAGGCCTCACAATGGACCTGTTGGAATTTTACTCGAGTAAAAAGTACATAAATTGAGTTTTTACAATATCATCGTGTCGAAATGCTCGTAATCAAGTATATGAACTGCTAAAATTTGATAAAACCTAGTTTTGCGGTCAGTTTTTATAGGTTTTGCTTTTGCTGGTCTAAATAGACCTCACAATGGGCCCGTTGGAATTTTAACTGAGTAAAAAGTACATAAATTGAGTTTTTGCAATATAATCGTGTCAAAATGCTCATAATCAAGTATATGAACTCGTAAAATTTGATTAAGCCTTATTTTGCGGTTCGTTTGTTATAGGTTTCGGTGGAGCGTGTCTAATTAGGCCTTATAATGGAGCCATTGGAATTTTAACTGAGTAAAAAGTACATAAATTGAGTTTTTGCAATATCATCGTGTCGAAATGCTTGTAATCAAGTATATGAACTCCTTAAATTTGATTAAGCCTTATTTTGTGGTCCGTTTGTTATAGGATTCGAGCGGGTCTAATTAGGCCTTATAATGGACCCGTTGGAATTTTAACTGAGTAAAAAGTACATAAATTGAGTTTTTGCAATATCATCGTGTCGAAATGCTCGTAATCAAGTATATGAACTCCTAAAATTTGATAAAACCTAGTTTTGCGGCCAGTTTTTTTTATAGGTTTTGCTTTTGCGAGTCTAAATAGGCCTCACAGTGGACCCGTTGGAATTTTAACTGAGTAAAAAATACAGAAATTGAGTTTTTGCAATATAATCATGTCAAAATGCTCAGAATCAAGTATATGAACTCGTAAAATTTGATTAAGCCTTATTTTGTGGTCCGTTTGTTATAGGTTTCGGTGGAGCGGGTCTAATTAGGCCTTATAATGGACCCGTTGGAATTTTAACTGAGTAAAAATTACATAAATTGAGTTTTTGCAATATCATCCTGTCGAAATGCTCGTAATCAAGTATATGAGTTCATAAAATTTGATAAAACCTAGTTTTGCGGTCAGTTTTTTATAGGTTTTGCTTTTGCGGGTCTAAATAGGCCTCACAATGGACCCGTTGGAATTTTAACTGAGTAAAAAGTACATAAATTGAGTTTTTGCAATATAATCATGTCAAAATGCTCATAATCAAGTATATGAACTCGTAAAATTTGATTAAGCCTTATTTTGTGGTCCGTTTGTTATAGGATTCGGTGGAGCGGGTCTAATTAGGCCTTATAATGGACCCGTTGGAATTTTAACTGAGTAAAAAGTACATAAATTGAGTTTTTGCAATATCATCGTGTCGAAATGCTCGTAATCAAGTATATGAACTCCTAAAATTTGATAAAACCTAGTTTTGCGGTCAGTTTTTTTTATAGGTTTTGCTTTTGCGGGTCTAAATAGGCCTTACAATGGACCCGTTGGAATTTTAACCGAGTAAAAAGTACAGAAATTGAGTTTTTGCAATATAATCATGTCAAAATGCTCATAATCAAGTATATGAACTCGTAAAATTTGATTAAGCCTTATTTTGTGGTCCGTTTGTTATAGGTTTCGGTGGAGCGGGTCTAATTAGGCCTTATAATGGACCCGTTGAAATTTTAACTGAGTAAAAAGTACATAAACTGATTTTTTGCAATATCATCGTGTCGAAATGCTCGTAATCAAGTATATGAACTCCTAAAATTTGATAAATCCTCGTAATCAAGTATATGAACTCGTAAAATTTGATTAAGCCTTATTTTGTGGTCCGTTTGTTATAGGTTTCGGTGGATCGGGTCTAATTAGGCCTTATAGTGGACCCGTTGGAATTTTCACTGAGTAAAAAGTACATAAATTGAGTTTTTGCAATATCATCGTGTCGAAATGCTCGTAATCAAGTATAAGAACTCCTAAAATTTGATAAAACCTTGTTTTTGTGGTCCGTTTGTTATAGGTTTTGGAAGAGCGGGTCTAAATAGGCCTAACAATGGATCCGTTGGATTTTTATTTGAATAAAAAGTACAGAAACTGAATTTTTGCAATATAATCATGTTGAAATACTAGTAATCAAGCATTTGAACTCCTAGAATTTGATTAAAACTTGTTTCGCGGTACGATTTGTAGAGGTTTCAGACGAGCGGGTCTAAATAGGCCTTAAAATGGACCAATTTGAATTACTTGAATAAAAACTACAGAAATTGAATTTTTGCAATATAATCATGTTGAAATACTCGTAAGCAAGCATATAAACTCCTAAAATTTTATAAAAACTTGTTTTGCGGTCCGTTTTGAAGAGGTTTCAGACGAGGGGGTCTAAACAGGCCTTACAATGGACCCGTTGGAATTTTAACTGAGTAAAAAGTACAGAAATTGAGGTTTTGCAGTATAGTCGTATCGAAATGCTCATAATCAAGTATGTGAACTCCTAAAATTCGATAAAACCTTATTTTGCATTCTGTTTGTTATAGGTTTCGGTCTTGCGGGTCTAAATAGGCCTCACAATGGACCTGTTGGAATTTTACTCGAGTAAAAAGTACATAAATTGAGTTTTTGCAATATCATCGTGCCGAAATGCTCGTAATCAAGTATATGAACTCCTAAAATTTGATAAAACCTAGTTTTGCGATCAGTTTTTTATAGGTTTTGCTTTTGCGGGTCTAAATAGGCCTCACAATGGACCCGTTGGAATTTTAACTGAGTAAAAAGTACAAAAAATTGAGTTTTTGCTATAAAATCGTGTCAAAATGCTCATAATCAAGTATACGAACTCATAAAATTTGATTAAGTCTTATTTTGCGGTACGTTTGTTGTAGGTTTCGGTGGAGCGGGTCTAATAAGGCCTTATAATGGACCTGTTGGAATTTTAACTGAGTAAAAAGTACATAAATTGAGTTTTTTCAATATCATCGTGTCGAAATGCTCGTGATCAAGTATATGAACTTGTAAAATTTGATAAAACCTTGTTTTGTGGTCCGTTTGTTATAGGTTTCGGAAGAGCGGGTCTAAATAGGCCTAACAATGGATCCGTTGGAATTTTACTTGAATAAAAAGTAAAAAAATTGAATTTTTGCAATATAATCATGTTGAAATACTAGTAATCAAGCATTTGAACTCCTAAAATTTGATTAAAACTTGTTTCGTGGTCCGATTTGTAGAGGTTTCAAAGGAGCGGGTCTATATAGGCCTTAAAATGGATCAATTTGAATTTTACTTGAATAAAAACTACAGAAATTGAATTTTTGAAAAATAACCGTGTTGAAATACTCGTAATCAAGCATATGAAATCCTAAAATTTTATTAAAACTTGTTTCGCGGTCCGTTTTGAAGAGGTTTCAGACGAGGGGGTCTAAATAGGCCTTACAATGGACCCGTTGGAATTTTAACTGAGTAAAAAGTACAGAAATCGAGGTTTTGCAGTATAATCGTGTCAAAATGCTCATAATCAAGTATATGAAATCCTAAAATTTGATAAAACCTTGTTTTGCATTCTGTTTGTTATAGGTTTCGGTCTTGGGGTCTAAATAAGCCTCTCAATGGACCTGTTGGAATTTTAACTGAGTAAAAAGTACTAAAATTGAGTTTTTGCAATATAATCATGTCAAAATGCTCATAATCAAGTATATGAACTCGTAAAATTTGATTAAGCCTTATTTTGTGGTCCGTTTGTTATAGGATTCGGTGGAGCGGATCTAATTAGGCCTTATAATGGACCCGTTGGAATTTTAACTGAGAAAAAAGTACATAAATTGAGTTTTTGCAATATCATCGTGTCGAAATGCTCGTAATCAAGTATATGAACTCCTAAAATTTGATAAAACCTAGTTTTGCGGTCAGTTTTTTTTATAGGTTTTGCTTTTGCGGGTCTAAATAGGCCTCACAATGGACCCGTTGGAATTTTAACCGAGTAAAAAGTACAGAAATTGAGTTTTTGCAATATAATCATGTCAAAATGCTCATAATCAAGTATATGAACTCGTAAAATTTGATTAAGCCTTATTTTGTGGTCCGTTTGTTATAGGTTTCGGTGGAGCGGGTCTAATTAGGCCTTATAATGGACCCGTTGAAATTTTAACTGAGTAAAAAGTACATAAACTGAGTTTTTGCAATATCATCGTGTCGAAATTCTCGTAATCAAGTATATGAACTCCTAAAATTTGATAAAACCTTGTTTTATGTGGTCCGTTTGCAATATCATCGTGTCGAAATGCTCGTAATCAAGTATAGTAACAATGGATCCGTTGGAATTTTACTTGAATAAAAAGTACATAAATTGAATTTTTGCAATATAATCGTGTTGAAATACTTGTAATCAAGCATTTGAACTCCTAAAATTTGATTAAAACTAGTTTCGCGCTCCGATTTGTAGAGGTTTCAGACGAGCGGGTCTAAATAGGCCTTAAAATGGACCAATTTGAATTTTACTTGAATAAAAACTACATAAATTGAATTTTTGCAATATAATCGTGTTGAAATACTCGTAATCAAGCATATGAACTCCTAAAATTTTATTAAAACTTGTTTCGCGGTCCGTTTTGAAGAGGTTTCAGACGAGGGGGTCTAAATAGGCCTTATAATGGACCCGTTGGAATTTTAACTGAGTAAAAAGTACAGAAATTGAGGTTTTGCGGTATATTCGTGTCGAAATGCTCATAATCAAGTATATGAACTCCTAAAATTCGATAAAACCTTGTTTTGCATTCAGTTTGTTATAGGTTTCGGTCTTGGGGTCTAAATAAGCCTCTCAATGGACCTGTTGGAATTTTACTCGAGTAAAAAGTACATAAATTGAGTTTTTGCATTATCATCGTGTCGAAATGCTCGTAATCAAGTATATGAACTCCTAAAATTCTATAAAACCTAGTTTTGCGGTCAGTTTTTCATAAATTTTGCTTTTGCGGGTCTAAATAGGCCTCACAATGGACCCGTTGGAATTTTAACTGAGTAAAAAGTACAGAAATTGATTTTTTGCAATATAATCATGTCAAAATGCTCATAATCAAGTATATGAACTCGTAAAATTTGATTAAGCCTTATCTAAAATTCTATAAAACCTAGTTTTGCGGTCAGTTTTTCATAAATTTTGCTTTTGCGGGTCTAAATAGGCCTCACAATGGACCCGTTGGAATTTTAACTGAGTAAAAAGTACAGAAATTGAATTTTTGCAATATAATCATGTCAAAATGCTCATAATCAAGTATATGAACTCGTAAAATTTGATTAAGCCTTATTTTGCGGTCCGTTTGTTATAGGTTTCGGTGGAGCGGGTCTAATTAGTCCTTATAATGGACCCGTTGGAATTTTAACCGAGTAAAAAGTACATAAATTGAGTTTTTGCAATATCATTGTGTCAAAATGCTCGTAATCTAGTATATGAACTCCTAAAATTTGATAAACCCTTGTTTTTGTGGTCCGTTTGTTATAGGTTTCGGAAGAGCGGGTCTAAATAGGCCTAACAATGGATTCGTTGGAATTTTACTTGAATAAAGAGTACATAAATTGAATTTTTGCAATGTAATCGTGTTGAAATACTAGTAATCAAGCATTTGAACTCCTAAAGTTTGATTAAAACTTGTTTCGCGGTACGATTTGTAGGGGTTTCGGACGTGCGGGTCTAAATATGCCTTAAAATGGACCAATTTGAATTTTACTTGAATAAAAACTACAGAAATTTGATTTTTTCAATATAATCGTGTTGAAATACTCGTAATCAAGCATATGAACTCCTAAAATTTTGTTAAAACTTGTTTCGCGGTCCGTTTTGAAGAGGTTTCAGATGAGGGGGTCTAAATAAGCCTTATAATGGGCCCGTTGGAATTTTAACTGAGTAAAAAGTACATAAATTGAGGTTTGCGGTATAATCGTGTCGAAATGCTCATATTCAAGTATATGAACTCCTAAAATTTGATAAAACCTTGTTTTGCATTCTGTTTGTTATATGTTTCGGTCTTGCGGGTCTAAATAGGCCTCACAATGGACCTGTTGGAATTTTACTCGAGTAATGTAGCCCCCTTAGCCCGGCCTAGACGGTTGACCCGAACTACGAAGATTACACGGGGAAAACCAAAGTCAACCCAAAAGTCAACCTTGATTAACGACCCTTTTTTTTCTTTTTAAACTTGTCTAAATGCACATTAATCCTATGTGGACTCTTGAGGAGAACATACTCAAAAAATCACAGCATTCGGAAAACATTTAGGGACTCAATTGCACACCATACAAATTTAAGGACCAAATTTTAAATTCTGAAAATTGAGAGGACTTTACCAAATTTTAAGTTACCAATATGAAATTCATCATATTTCATGCTCCTCTGCCAAATTTCATCTCAAACGAACATCTCAAACTCATTCAATTGCATACACAAAGTCCAGGACCAAAACGTGAGAATTTCAAAACATATAACCATCAGATTCAGTGCCCAACGGTCGAGTGTTCCGAAACAGGGAAGGAGCGTTCCGAAACGCGGGACCGTTCCGAAACAAGTTGCGGAACAGGGCTTGGCAGTGGCAAAACCGTTTTGGAACAGCCCTACCTGTTTCGAAACGCCATGGCCATTTTAGGCCATCTGTTCCGAAACAGTAGCACCCGTTCCGAAACGAGTTGCCCAGAAATGCAGATTTTTGCTGGTTTATTACTCGTTCAACCCATCAAACGCATTCATATGACCTCCATATCATAGATACAAGTCATTAAACACTTAAGGAACATATTAGCATCATCCAATCTCAACCATAGCATCATTCAAAGAAAATCCCAATTCTATAGGCATGCATCCCATGCAATCATCAATTCGCCAAAACCAAATACCAAAGGCCATTTACATGTTCCAACATCATCAAAAGCATAAAACCAACTTGGGGAGTCCATAACATCTCCCAAAACACATATTTAGGTTCCCATTGCCAAATGCCCAAAAGCTAATAGTGTTAGGAAAACATTCACCATACATGAGCTTAGTCTTTCACTTGGATCCTTGACCTCCTTGCTGCCCTTTATGCAATTCAATGCTCTGCATTATTGGTTTAAGAAAAGAGAGAGCGTAAGCACATAGCTTAGTGAGGAATGCACAATTAAAACATCACAATAATGCATTTGTAAAACACCTTCTCAAGGCCTTTAGTTTCAAAACCACATTTATCATGCATTTATGCATACAAACCAAGCATCTCATGTTTCAATCCATCATCATGTCATATTGGCTTTCAAGTGATAATCATAAACATTTTACAATTCAAAACACAATCGGATATGCGGATTACAAGCGTTGTCCCATACGCTTCATACACACTACCAATATCAAGGTGGAGCATGGTACAATCACAACCCCTCAACACTCGTGATGGAGACTATGGTACAATCACAACCCTCCACATCACTCATTGGTAGTTGTATAACATCACTAACGAGAACACGGGACACACAACACAAGATCCACACATGGACTTTTAACCACCATTGTGATCTTAACACAAGATCCACTCATGGACTTTTAACCACCATGGTGATCTTAACCATCTCGTTAGTGTACTTGGATGGAGTTTACGGTACAATCACAACCCCTCAACATCCAAGGCGACTTTATTCACGGTGCACCCAATCCTATAGCCAGCTAACTATATCCGATTCAAGTACTTTTAAACCAACACATCACTAGCCAATATACATCATTTACCATCATTAATCCACTGTTTTTAAGCATTTATCAAAGCCATTAAATCAACATGCATCACTATGCATCAAAACCACATTTATCAATGTTCAAAATAAGGATCTCTTACCTTGAGTATCCTTCAACACATGGCTTATAAAACCAGCATTAGACATGCTAAAATATGCTTTCAAAACAGGATTTAAAGCATGCAAAATAAACATATTGCATTCAACCATCTCATGGTTCATCAAAAAGAGAGTTTTTCCGAAAACTTACTCTTGAGCTTAGCTAAGTTGTTTAGACTTAAACTAAGCTCCCATAACCTCCAAACATTGGTTTCAAAGCTGAAAACCAAACTTCACTCACCGATTCCGCTTCGCAAGCTTGCCGAAACACCAATCAAGCTTCCGGATCAACACCACAAGGATCCGAAGATGCCTCCCCTGTTTTAAACACATCAAAGCAGAGGATTAATGCATCATCATGCATTAATATCTTCAACCAAGACACCTAAACTCGCTGCTCTCATCAACACTAACATTTCGGCTACCAAACACAACCGAAATCACATCCAAACACCTCTACAACATTACCCAGCCAAGATCCATCAATTCCAATCATTCTTATACATCAATTAACATCCAAAAAGGATATAATCACGTCCTTATACCTCCAGCTATAGCAGAACATCAAAATCACCCCAAAAACCACCATTAACCCAATCAAAAACTTAGGAAAATCAACCTATTCGGGATTGCATTGATTAAACCTCAATTACACATCATTTATACATCCAATTTACATCAAAAATACATCTCAAAACAGAGCCCAATCATTTCATACGAATTTCATCAAAATTAAATCCAAATCTTGCATTTTAAGCCAAGATCAAGAACACAACATAAAAACCTTTAATAAAACTCAAATAAAGGATTGAAAACTTGGGAATTTCAGTAAAGAACTGAGTATTTAGAGGAGAAGGACGTTAATACCTCTAAATGTGAGTTTCTCCTTGTTTAAAGCTAAGATTTCTTGAAAATTCCATAAGCAAATGATAAGGATTTGATGTAGAAATGATTAGAGATCAATTGGAGATTGAAATCTCATCTTTAGATGTTAAAATCAGAGGGAAATTGGCTGGGGAAAAGTGTTTGGCTGAGAGAAAAGTTGAGAGAAAAGAAATGGGAAAATCTTGAGAAAAGTTAGTTATAATATCAAAATATCTATTTCCCTCCTTTTTCCTTTATTAAAAATCATTAATTAAATCTTTAATATTAAGAAAAATCTGGAGAAAACTCTTCTTGGGTAAATTAGCTCCTTAAAGATTCAAAGTTTCAATCCTTTAAAAACAGTCACCAACTTTTCAAAAATTACATTTTAGTCACTAACTTGAAATGTCACATTTCGAAACCTCATTTTGTAAAATTGATTTCACCTCTTATATATAATAAAAGAGGATTTTTAAATATTTTTCCATATTTTTAATGCATCCCGAACTAGGCTTTCTCTAAAATCACCTTTTATATTCGAACAGAAATCCGACCGGTCAAATTCAAACCCAGAACTTCTAAGCCCAAAATTGGGGTGTTACAACTCTCCCCCCTTAAGAAATTTCGTCCTCGAAATTTACATGAAGGAAAGAGGTACGGAAACTGCTTCAACACGTCATCCTTTCGTTCCCACGTGGCTTCCTCAACACCACGATGCTTCCACAACACCTTTACCAACTCAATGGTCTTGCCTCGAAGAACTTTACTATCCGAATCCAGAATCTTCACCGGTTCCTCATCATAGGTCAAATCCGGATTCAATTCCACTTCTTCCACATGCATCACATGTGAAGGATCCGATCTATACTTCCGAAGCATAGAAACATGAAACACATCATGGATTTTTTCCAACTCTTGCGGTAACCTCAACTTGTACGCAACAGGACCCACACGCTCAATCACCTCGTATGGTCCAATGTACCTAGGGCTCAACTTACCCTTCCGGCCAAACCTCATCACCTTTTTCCAAGGTGAAACTTTCAAAAACACACGATCACCCACCGTATACTCAATCTCCTTACGCTTCAAATCCGCGTAAGACTTTTGCCGATCAGAAGCTGCCTTCAAACACTCACAAATGAGCTTCACCTTCTCGGTGGTTCCTTTCAACAAAGCTGGCATCGAAACCAACTTCTGACCCATTTCAGCCCAACAAAGAGGAGTCCTACACTTCCTCCCGTAGAAAGCTTCATAAGGTGACATTTGAATACTTGCCTGATAGCTATTATTATAGGCAAACTCCACCAAAGGCAAATGTTTCTCCCAAGAAACCTGAAACTCAATCACACAGCACCTCAACATATCCTCTAACACCTGGATAACACGCTCAGACTGTCCATCCGACTGCGGATGATAAGATGTACTGAAAATCAACCGTGTACCCAAAGCCTGATGCAAACACTGCCAGAAACGCAACGTAAACCTCGGATCCCTATCCGACACAATCGACTTTGGCACACCATGCAGCCGCACAATCTCAGCAATGTACAGCTCCGCAAGCTTATCCAAAGTGTACGTAGTATGCACAGGCAAGAAATGCGCACACTTTGTCAGGCGATCCACAATCACCCACACCGAATTCTTCTTCGATGGCGACAAGGGAAAACCAAACACAAAATCCATGGTAATCCTTTCCCACTTCCACTCAGGAATTCTCAACGGTTGCAACAACCCTGAAGGAAACTGATGTTCAGCTTTAACTCGCTGACAAACCATGCACTTGCTTACAAACTCAGCAACATCTTTCTTTAAACCCACCCAATAGTACTCATCACGAAGATCACGATACATCTTAGTACTACCAGGGTGCATAGCAAAAGGACTACTATGACCTTCAGTCAGAATAGCACGCCTCAAATCAGCATCATTGGGCACTACTATCCGACTCCCAAAGCATAAAACTCCATCATCATTAAAGCAGAAATTCGATGGCCTATCCTCCGCAATATCCTGAACATGTGGTACCAAAGAATCATCCAACAACTGCTTTTCCTTAATCAACTGAACCAAGGATGGTTTCACTTGCAACTCAGCCACAAGACCACCATCACGCGAAATGCTCAAACTGGCAAACATAGCCCTCAACTCAACAGCTACCTTCCTACTCAAGGCATCCGCTACAACATTAGCTTTACCTGGATGGTACTCAATCGTCAAATCATAATCCTTAAGCAACTCCACCCAACGTCGTTGCCTAAGATTCAACTCCTTCTGAGACATCAGATACTTCAAACTCTTGTGATCCGTGTACACAGTACACTTCTCACCATACAGGTAATGTCTCCAAATTTTCAGAGCAAAAACCACCGCAGCTAACTCAATGTCATGCGTAGGATAATTGCGCTCATGCACCTTCAACTGCCGTGATGCATAAGCCACCACTTTACCCTCTTGCATCAACACACATCCCAAACCAACATAGGACGCGTCACTATACACCACAAACTCTTTCCCTGATTCAGGTTGAACCAAGATAGGAGCTTGCGTCAAAGCTGCCTTAAGCTTCTCAAAAGCCTGTTGTCTCGCTTCCGTCCACTCATACTTAACATCCTTTTGCAACAACTTCGTCAAAGGTGCAGCAATCTTTGAAAACCCATCCACGAATCTCCGATAGTATCCCGCCAAACCAAGGAAACTACGGACTTCATGAACAGACTTAGGATGTTTCCAATTCATCACCGCCTCAATCTTTTGAGGATCAACACGTATCCCTTCAGCAGAAACCATATGACCAAGAAACACAACTTCTCTAAGCCAGAACTCACACTTGCTCAACTTGGCATAAAGCTGATTCTCCAACAAGGCCTGTAACACAATTCTCAAATGCCCTTCATGCTCCTCCTCAGTACGAGAGTACACGAGGATATCATCGATGAACACCACAACAAATTTATCCAAGTATTCATGGAATACTCTATTCATCATGTCCATGAAAGCTGCAGGAGCATTCGTCAAACCAAACGGTATCACAAGGAACTCATAATGCTCATACCTCGTCCTGAAAGCTGTCTTTGGCACGTCCACATCCTTCACCTTCAACTGGTAATACCCTGACCTTAAGTCAATTTTAGAGAACACAACCGCTCCCTGAAACTGATCAAAAAGATCATCAATTCTCGGCAATGGATACCGATTCTTGATAGTCAACTTGTTAAGCTGACGGTAATCAATGCACATTCTCATAGTGCCATCTTTTTTCTTCACAAACAAGACCGGTGCACCTCAAGGTGATACACTCGGCCAAATGAAACCACGATCAAGCAACTCCTGAAGTTGCGTCTTCAGCTCTTTCAACTCTTTAGGTGCCATACGATAAGGAGTAATGGACACTGGAGTTGTGTTTTCATACAACTCAATCCCAAACTCCACTTCACGATTAGGAGGCAACCCAGGCAACTCATCCGGAAACACACCAGGAAACTCCCGCACAGTCCTGATATCTTGCACACGCAACTCTTTAGAGCTAGGATTCATCACAAAGGCTAGGTAAGCTTCACAACCTTGCCTCAGCATCCGTCTCGCTTCCAATGTAGACACCACATTGGCAAGATACTTCACATTCTCACCAACCACCACCACTTCACAATCATCTGCAAGTTTCAACGAAACTCGCTTATTCTCAAAATCCACAACAGCTCGATGCTCAACAAGCCAATCCATACCAAGGATTACATCAAAACCATAGAAAGGCAATTCCATAAGATCAACATGAAAAACATGATCTTGCACAACCAAGGGACATCTTCTATAAAGCTTTCGAGTCACAACAGTCTCACCGAAAGAACTAGTTACACGCATACCAACATCCAAAGACTCAACAGGCAAACCAAGAAATTGGGCATGCTCACGCAATATGTATGAGTGTGTAGATCCAGAATCAATCAAGGAAAGTAATGACAAGGATTGCAAAGTCAAAGTACATGCGATCACATCCGTGTCATTACTCCCCTCCCTCTGGGCATACACATTGGCCTGGCCACCACCCTCAGGCTGAACAGCTACCACATTAGCCACATTCCTTCCACCATCCTCTCTACGCTAAAAGTTACCACGGTCGCGCCCACGACCTCTATGTGGCGCAACAACTCCAGGAGCACGTCCCTGACCACCACCGGCCAACAGAGGACACTCCCTCCTCATGTGATCCGCCGAACCATAGTTCCAGCACGAGTTACCGGCCACCACAACAGGAGCCTCAACCTCCCTCGCTGATCGAGGACAATCACGCCTCAAGTGTCCACGCGATCCACTTGTCCAACATGTGTTCGGATCAGCTCTCGCCATGTCTCCCTAAGCAGGCGCACCTTGCCCTCCACCACCTCGCCTAGCTGAAGACTAATACTTCCGATCACGTCCTCTATTGTTTCGTCCGCCACCGGAACTATACTCAGCAGCTCGCTTGCCCACACTAAGACCATCACCTCTAGAAGATAGACTCAAATTCAACTCAATGTCCTTTGCTCTACCAACCAGCACACCAAAGTCAGTATACTTAGCAGCCAACATATAAGTCTTCACTTCCATCACCAGACCATAACGGAAACATTCACACCTCTCCCGCTCATCAGGAACAAGCTCAGGTGCGTACTGACTGAGTCGAACAAACTGAACCTCGTACTCAGCTACAGACATGCTCCCTTGAGTAAGAGACATGAATTCCCTTTTCTTCTCATCTAGGTATCGCACACCCAGATACCTCCTCTTGAACGCGTTCAGAAAGAACATCCAAGTTACATCAGCTTCCTCCATTCCGGAGATAGTGGTTGTCCACCAGGTATACGCATCATCATGCAGCAATGATATCACACAACCCAGCTTCTGCACATCATTACAATTCATTTGACCCAAGATTCTCTTGGTACTTTCTAACCAAGATTCAGAACCTTCAGCAGACAAACCCCTGAACTCAGTCCCTCCTAGACTGCACAAGCATTCCAAAGGTAGTCTAACGTTAGCATCTCCTTGATGTCCAGCTCCTTGAGCTCCAGCTACCGCCGCCCGAAAAGCTCCAGCAATAGCTTGTACCAGCATTGTCATGTCAGGAACAGCTTGCCCCTTACCATCTTCAGGTCCTGCGACCCCAGCACCAGCAGCTATACCAGCTCCTTCACCCCCAGCACCAGCACCACCAGGCGGAGGAGGTAAATCCACAACATTTTCAGCGTTCTCCTCATTTTCATTTTGAGCCATAGCTCGAATATTAATCCTCGTCTCTCTACGAGGTGCCATTCACTAAACAATGCAATCACAATGCAATAAACAAAGTTAGGCTCAGCAAGGTAAGCAATCCAAGTACTCAAGCTCATTTCCAATTAAAAACAAATCATTTCATTAGCTTTGATTTGGCAATGGGTCCTTCTAACATACTTCACAAAAGCATACACCACAATCGCAACATACTTACAATTCATACATCATACTTTCACTCAACATGCTTACAAAGCAATCATACACTTATCACCCACATAACCATTCCCAATTACTCGAGAACCTGGCTCTGATACCACCAAATGTAACCCCCTTAGCCCGGCCTAGACGGTTGACCCGGACTACGAAGATTACACGGGGAAAACCAAAGTCAACCCGGAAGTCAACCTTGATTAACGACCCTTTTTTTTCTTTTTAAAATTGTCTAAATGCACATTAATCCTATGTGGACTCTTGAGGAGATCATACTCAAAAAATCACAGCATTCAGAAAACATTTAGGGACTCAATTGCACACCATACAAATTTAAGGACCAAATTGTAAATTCTGAAAATTGAGAGGACTTTACCAAATTTTAAGTTACCAATATGAAATTAATCATATTTCATGCTCCTCTGCCAAATTTCATCTCAAACGAACATCTCAAACTCATTCAATTGCATACACAAAGTTTAGGACCAAAACGTGAGAATTTCAAAACATATAACCATCAGATTCAGTGCCCAACGGTTGAGTGTTCCGAAACGGGGAAGGACCGTTCTGAAACGCGGGACCGTTCTGAAACAAGTTGCGGAACAGGGCTTGGCAGTGGAAAAACCGTTTCGGAACAGCCCTACCTGTTTCGAAACGCCATGGCCATTTCAGGCCATCTGTTCCGAAACAGTAGCACCCGTTCCGAAACGAGTTGCCCAGAAATGTAGATTTTTGCTGGTTTATTACTCGTTCAACCCAGAAACGCATTCATATGACCTCAATATCATACATACAAGTCATTAAACACTTAAGGAACATATTAGCATCATCCAATCTCAACCATAGCATCATTCAAAGAAAATCCCAATTCTATAGGCATGCATCCTATAAAAGAAAATCATGCAATCATCAATTCACCAAAACCAAATACCAAAGGCCATTTACATGTTCCAACATCATCAAAAGCATAAAACCAACTTGGGGAGTCCATAACATCTCCCAAAACACATATTTAGGTTCCCATTGCCAAATGCCCAAAGGCTAATAGTGTTAGGAAAACATTCACCATACATGAGCTTAGTCTTTCACTTGGATCCTTGACCTCCTTGCTGCCCTTTATGCACTTCAATGCTCTGCATTATTGGTTTAAGAAAAGAGAGAGCGTAAGCACATAGCTTAGTGAGGAATGCTCAATTAAAACATCACAATAATGCAATTGTAAAACACCTTCTCAAGGCCTTTAGTTTCAAAACCACATTTATCATGCATTTATGCATACAAACCAAGCATCTCATGCTTCAATCCATCATCATGCCATATTGGCTTTCAAGTGATAATCATAAACATTTTACAATTCAAAACACAATCGGATACGCGGATTACAAGCGTTGTCCCATACGCTTCATACACACTACCAATATCAAGGTGGAGCATGGTACAATCACAACCCCTCAACACCCGTGATGGAGACTATGGTACAATCACAACCCCTCCACATCACTCATTGGTAGTTGTATAACATCACTAACGAGAACACAGGACACACAACACAAGATCCACACATGGACTTTTAACCACCATTGTGATCTTAACACAAGATCCACTCATGGACTTTTAATCACCATGGTGATCTTAACCATCTCGTTAGTGTACTTGGATGGAGTTTACGGTACAATCACAACCCCTCAACATTCAATGCGACTTTATTCACGGTGCACCCAATCCTATAGTCGGCTAACTATATCCGATTCAAGTACTTTTAAACCAACACATCACTAGCCAATATACATCATTTACCATCATTAATCCACTGTTTTTAAGCATTTATCAAAGCCATTAAATCAACATGCATCACTATGCATCAAAACCACATTTATCAATGTTCAAAACAAGGATCTCTTACCTTGAGTATCCTTCAACACATGGCTTATAAAACCAGCATTAGACATGCTAAAATATGCTTTCAAAACAGGATTTAAATCATGCAAAATAAACATATTGCATTCAACCATCTCATGGTTCATCAAAAAGAGAGTTTTTCCGAAAACTTACTCTTGAGCTTAGCTAAGTTGTTTAGACTTAAACTAAGCTCCCATAACCTCCAAACATTGGTTTCAAAGCTGAAAACCAAACTTCACTCACCGATTCCGCTTCGCAAGCTTGCCGAAACACCAATCAAGCTTCCGGATCAACACCACAAGGATCCGAAGATGCCTCCCCTGTTTTAAACACATAAAAGCAGAGGATTAATGCATCATCATGCATTAATATCTTTAACCAAGACACCTAAACTCGCTGCTCTCATCAACACTCACATTTCGGCTACCAAACACAACCGAAATCACATCCAAACACCTCTACAACATTACCCAGCCAAGATCTATCAATTCCAATCATTCTTATAAATCAATTATCATCCAAAAAGGATCTAATCACGTCCTTATACCTCCAGCTATAGCAGAACATCAAAATCACCCCAAAAACCACCATTAACCCAATAAAAAACTTAGGAAAATCAACCTATTCGGGATTGCATTGATTAAACCTCAATTACACATCATTTATACATCCAATTTACATCAAAAATACATCTCAAAACAGAGCCCAATCATTTCATACGAATTTCATCAAAATTAAATCCAAATCTTGCATTTTAAGCCAAGATCAAGAACACAACATAAAAACCTTTAACAAAACTCAAATAAAGGATTGAGAACTTGGGAATTTCAGTAAAGAACTGAGTATTTAGAGGAGAAGGACGTTCATACCTCTAAATGTGAGTTTCTCCTTGTTTAAAGCTAAGATTTCTTGAAAATTCCGTAAGCAAATGATAAGGATTTGATGTAGAAATGATTAGAGATCAATTGGAGATTGAAATATCATCTTTAGATGTTAAAATCAGAGGGAAATTGGCTGGGAAAAGTGTTTGGCTGAGAGAAAAGTTGAGAGAAAAGAAATGGGAAAATCTTGAGAAAAGTTAGTTATAATATCAAAATATCTATTTCCCTCCTTTTTCCTTTATTAACATTCATTAATTAAATCTTTAATATTAAGAAAAATCTGAAGAAAACTCTTCTTGGGTAAATTAGCTCCTTAAAGATTCAAAGTTTCAATCCTTTAAAAACAGTCACCAGCTTTTCAAAAATTACATTTTAGTCACTAACTTGAAATGTCACATTTCGAAACCTCATTTTGTAAAAATGATTTCACCACTCTCTTATATATAATAAAAGAGGATTTTTAAATATTTTCCATATTTTTAATGCATCCCGAACTAGGCTTTCCCTAAAATCACCTTTTATATTCGAACCGAAATCCGACCGGTCAAATTCAAACCCAGAACTTCTAAGCCCAAAATTGGGGTGTTACAAGTAAAAAGTACATAAATTGAGTTTTTGCAATATCATCGTGTCAAAATGCTCGTAATCAAGTATATGAACTCCTAAAATTTGATAAAACCTAGTTTTGGGGTTAGTTTTTTTATAGGTTTTGCTTTTGCGGGTCTAAATTGGCCTCACAATGGACCCGTTGGAATTTTAACATAGTAAAAAGTACAGAAATTGAGGTTTTGTAGTATAATCGTGTCGAAATGCTCATAATCAAGTATATGAACTTCTAAAATTTTATTAAACCTTGTTTTGCATTCTGTTTGTTATAGGTTTCGGTCTTCCGGGACTAAATAGGCCTCACAACGGACCTGTTGGAATTTTACTCGAGTAAAAAGTACGTAAATTGAGTGTTTGCAATATCATCGTGTCGAAATGCTCGTAATCAAGTATATGAACTCCTAATATTTGATAAAACTTGTTTTTGTGGTCCGTTTATTATAGGTTTCGAAAGAGCGGGTCTAAATAGGCCTAAAAATGGATCCGTTGGAATTTTACTTGAATAAAAAGTACAGAAATTGAATTTTTGCAATATAATCGTGTTGAAATACTAGTAATCAAGCATTTGAACTCCTAAAATTTGATTAAAACTTGTTTTGTGGTCCGATTTGTAGAGGTTTCAGACGAGTGGGTCTATATAGGCCTTAAAATGGACTAATTTGAATTTTACTTGAATAAAAACTACATAAATTGAATTTTTGCAATATAATCGTGTTGAAATACTCGTAATCAAGCATATGAACTCCTAAAATTTTATTAAAACTTGTTTCGCGGTCCGTTTTGAAGAGGTTTCAGACGAGGGCGTCGAAATAGGCCTTACAATGGGCCCGTTGGAAATTTTTTTTGAAGAAACCCGTTGGAATTTTAACTGAGTAAAAAGTACAGAAATTGAGATTTTGCAGTATAATCTGTTAGGTATTGGTTTCGGTCTTGCGGGTCTAAATAGGCCTCACAATGGACCTGTTGGACTTTTACTCGAGTAAAAAGTACATAAATTGAGTTTTTGCAATATCATCGTGTCGAAATGCTCGTAATTAGGTATATGAACTCCTAAAATTTGATAAAACCTAGTTTTGCGGTCAGTTTTTTATAGGTTTTCATTTTGCGGGTCTAAATAGGCCTCACAATGGACCCGTTTGAATTTTAACTGAGTAAAAAGTACAAAAATTGAGTTTTTGCAATATAATCGTGTCAAAATACTCATAATCAAGTATATGAACTCGTAAAATTTGATTAAGCCTTATTTTGGTAAAATTTGAAATACTAGTAATCAAGCATTTGAACTCCTAAAATTTGATTAAAACTTGTTTCGCGGTCCGATTTGTAAAGGTTTCAGACGAGCGGGTCTGAATAGGCCTTACAATGGACCCGTTCGAATTATACTTGAGTAAAATGTACAGAAATTGAATTTTGGCAATATAATCGTGTTGAAATACTCGTAATCAAGCATATGAACTCCTAAAATTTTATTAAAACTTGTTTCGTGGTCCATTTTGAAGAGGTTTCAGAAGAGGGGGACTAAATAGGCCTTACAATGGACTCGTTTGAATTTTAACTGAGTAAAAAGTACAGAAATTGAGGTTTTGCGATATAATCGTGTCGAAATGCTCATATTCAAGTATATGAAATCCTAAAATTTGATAAAACCTTGTTTTGCATTATGTTTGTTATAGGTTTCGGTCTTGCGGGTCTAAATAGGCCTCACAATGGACCTGTTGGAGTTTTACTCTAGTAAAAAGTACATAAAATGAGTTTTTGCAATATCGTCGTGTCGAAATGCTCGTAATCAAGTAAATGAACTCCTAAAATTTGATAAAACCTAGTTTTGCGGTCAGGTTTTTATAGGTTTTGCTTTTGCGGGTCTAAATAGGCCTCACAATGGACCCGTTGGAATTTTAACTGAGTAAAAAGTACAGAAATTGAGTTTTTGCAGTATAATCGTGTCAAAATGCTCATAATCAAGTATATGAACTCGTAAAATTTGATTAAGCCTTATTTTGCGGTCTGTTTGTTATAGGTTTCGGTGGAGCGGGTCTAATTAGGCCTTATAATGGACCCGTTGGAATTTTAACTGAGTAAAAAGTACATAAATTGACTTTTTGCAATCTCATCGTGTGGAAATGCTCGTGATCAAGTATATCAACTTCTAAAATTTGATAAAACCTTGTTTTTGTGGTCCGTTTCTTATAGGTTTCGGAAGAGCTGGTCTAAATAGGCCTAATAATGGATCCGTTGGAATTTTACTTGAATAAAAAGTACAGAAATTGAATTTTTGCAATATAATCGTGTTGAAATACTAGTAATCAAGCATTTGAACTCCTAAAATTTGATTAAAACTTGTTTCGTGGTCCGATTTGTAGAGGTTTCAGACGAGCGGGTCTATATAGGCCTTAAAATGGACCAATTTGAATTTTACTTGAATAAAACTACAGAAATTGAATTTTTGCAATATAATCGTGTTGAAATACTCGTAATCAAGCATATGAACTTCTAAAATTTTATTAAAACTTGTTTCGCGGTCCGTTTTGAAGAGGTTTCAGACGAGGGGGTCGAAATAGGCCTTACAATGGACCCGTTGGAATTTTAACTGAGTAAAAAGTACAGAAATTGAGATTTTGCAGTATAATCGTGTCGAAATGCTCATACTCAAGTATATGAAATCCTAAAATTTGATAAAACCTTGTTTTGGATTCTGTTAGGTATAGGTTTCGGTCTTGCGGGTCTAAAGAGGCGTCACAATGGACCTATTGGACTTTTACTCGAGTAAAAAGTACATAAATTGAGTTTTTGCAATATCATCGTGTCGAAATGCTCGTAATCAAGTATATGAACTCCTAAAATTTGATAAAACCTAGTTTTGCGGTCAGTTTTTTATAGGTTTTCCTTTTGCGGGTCTAAATAGGCCTCACAATGGACCCATTTGAATTTTAACTGAATAAAAAGTACAAAAATTGAGTTTTTGCAATATAATCGTGTCAAAATGCTCATAATCAAGTATATGAACTCGTAAAATTTGATTAAGCCTTATTTTGCGGTCCGTTTTTTATAGGTTTCGGTGGAGCGGGTCTAATTAGGCCTTATAATGGACCTATTGGAATTTTAACTGGGTAAAAAGTACATAAATTGAGTTTTTGCAATACCATCGTGTCGAAATGCTCGTGATCAAGTATATGAACTCGTAAAATTTGATAAAACCTTGTTTTTGTGGTCTGTTTGTTATAGGTTTCGGAAGAGCGGGTCTAAATAGGCCTAACAATGGATCCGTTGGAATTTTACTTGAATAAAAAGTACAAAAATTGAATTTTTGCAATATAATCGTGTTGAAATACTAGTAATCAAGCATTTAAACTCCTAAAATTTGATAAAACCTTTAACAATGGACCCGTTGGAATTTTACTCGAGCAAAAAGTACATAAATTGAGTTTTTGCAATATCATCAAGTCGAAATGCTCGTAATCAAGTATATGAACTCGTCAAATTTGATAAAACCTTGTTTTTGTGGTCCGTTTGTTATAGGTTTCGGAAGAGCGTGTCTAAATAGGCCAAACAATGGATCCGTGGAATTTTACTTGAATAAGAAGTACATAAATTGAATTTTTGCAATATAATCGTGTTGAAATACTAGTAATCAAGCATTTGAACTCCTAAAATTTGATTAAAACTTGTTTCGTGGTCCGATTTGTAGAGGTTTCAGACGAGCGGGTCTATATAGGCCTTAAAATGGACCAATTTGAATTTTACTTGAATAAAAACTACAGAAATTGAATTTTTGCAATATAATCGTGTTGAATTACTCGTAATCAAGCATATGAACTCCTAAAATTTTATTAAAACCTGTTTCGCGGTCCGTTTTGAAGAGGTTTCAGACGAGGGGGTCGAAATAGGCCTTACAATGGACCCGTTGGAATTTTAACTAAGTAAAAAGTACAGAAATTAAGGTTTTGCAGTATAATCGTGTCGAAATTCTCATAATCAAGTATATGAAATCCTAAAATTTGATAAAACCTTGTTTTGCATTCTGTTTGTTTTAGGTTTCGGTCTTGCGGGTATAAATAGGCCTCACAATGGACATGTTGGACTTTTACTCGAGTAAAAAGTACATAAATTGAGTTTTTGCAATATCATCGTGTCGAAATGCTCGTAATCCTCTATATGAACTCCTAAAATTTGATAAAACCTTGTTTTTGTGGTCCGTTTGTTATAGGTTTCGGAAGAGCGGGTCTAAATAGGCCTAACAATGGATCCGTTGGATTTTAACTAAGTAAAAAGTACATAAATTGAGGTTTTGAAGTATCCTCGTGTCGAAATGCTCATAATCCAGTATATGAACTCCTAAAATTCGATAAAACCTTGTTTTGCATTCTGTTTGTTATAGGTTTCGGTCTTGCGGGTCTAAATAGGCCTCACAAAGGACATGTTAGAATTTTACTCGAGTAAAAAGTACATAAATTGAGTTTTTGCAATATCATCGTTTCGAAATATTCGTAATCAAGTATAAGAACTCCTAAAATTTAATAAAACCTAGTTTTGCGGTCAGGTTTTTATAGGTTTTGCTTTTGCGGGTCTAAATAGGCCTCACAATGGACCCGTTGGAATTTTACCTGAGTAAAAAGTACAAAAATTGAGATTTTGCTATATAATCGTGTCAAAATGCTCATAATCAAGTATATGAACTCGTAAAATTTGATTAAGCCTTATTTTGTGGTCCGTTTGTTATAGGTTTCGGTGGAGCGGGTCTAATTAGGCCTTATAATGGACCCGTTAGAATTTTAACTGAGTAAAAAGTACATAAATTTAGTTTTTGCAATATCATCGGGTCTAAATAGGCCTAACAATGGATCCGTTGGATTTTTACTTGAATAAAAAGTACAAAAATTGAATTTTTGCAATATAGTCGTGTTGAAATACTATTAATCAAGCATTTGAACTCCTAAAATTTGATTAAAACTTGTTTCGCGGTACGATTTGTAGAGGTTTCAGACGAGCGGGCCTAAATAGGCCTTGAAATGGATCAATTTGAATTACTTGAATAAAAACTACAGAAATTGAATTTTTGCAATATAATCATGTTGAAATACTCGTAATCAAGCATATAAACTCCTAAAATTTTATAAAAACTTGTTTCGCGGTCCGTTTTGAAGAGGTTTCAGACGAGGGGGTCTAAATAGGCCTTACAATGGACCCGTTGGAATTTTAACTGAGTAAAAAGTACAAAAATTGAGGTTTTGCAGTATAGTCATATCGAAATGCTCATAATGAAGTATATGTACTCGATAAAACCTTATTTTGCATTCTGTTTGGTATAGGTTTCGGTCTTGCGGGTCTAAATAGGCTTCACAATGGACCTGTTGGAATTTTACTCGAGTAAAAAGTACATAAATTGAGTTTTTGCAATATCATCGTGTCGAAATGCTCGTAATCAAGTATATGAACTCCTAAAATTTGATAAAACCTAGTTTTGCGGTCAGTTTTTTATAGGTTTTGCTTTTGCGGGTCTAAATAGGCCTCACAGTGGACCCGTTGGAATTTTAACTGAGTAAAAAGTACAAAAATTGAGTTTTTGCTATATAATCGTGTCAAAATGCTCATAATCCAGTATACGAACTCGTAAAATTTGATTAAGCCTTATTTTGAGGTCCGTTTGTTGTAGGTTTCTGTTGAGCGGGTCTAATAAGGCCTTATAATAGACATGTTGGAATTTTAACTGAGTAAAAAGTACATAAATTGAGTTTTTGCAATATAATCGTGTCGAAATGCTCGTGATCAAGTATATGAACTCGTAAAATTTGATAAAACCATGTTTTGTGGTCCGTTTGTTATAGGTTTCGGAAGAGCGGGTCTAAATAGGCCTAGCAATGGATCCGTTGGAATTTTACTTGAATAAAAAGTACATAAATTGAATTTTTGCAATATAATCGTGTTGAAATACTCGTAATCAAGCATATGAACTCCTAAAATTTTATTAAAACATGTTTTGCGGTCCGTTTTGAAGAGGTTTCAGACGAGGGGGTCTAAATAGGCCTTACAATGGACCCGTTGGAATTTTAACTGAGTAAAAAGTACAGAAATTGAGGTTTTGCAGTATAATCCTGTCGAAATGCTCATAATCAAGTACCTGAACTCCTAAAATTTGATAAAACCTTGCTTTGCATTCTGTTTGTTATAGGTTTCGGTCTTGCGGGTCTAAATAGGCCTCACAATGGACCTGTTGGAATTTTACTCGAGTAAAAAGTACATAAAATGAGTTTTTACAATATCATCGTGTCGAAATGCTCGTTATCAAGTATATGAACTCGTAAAATTTGATTAAGCCTTATTTTGCGGTCCGTTTGTTATAGGTTTCGGTGTAGCGGGTCTAATTAGGCCTTATAATGGACCCGTTTGAATTTTAATTGAGTAAAAAGTACATAAATTGAGTTTTTCAAGTATAATTGTGTCGAAATGCTCATAGTCAAGTATATGAACTCCTAAAATTCGATAAAACCTTGTTTTGCATTCTGTTTCTTATAGGTTTCGGTCTTGCGGGTCTAAATAGGCCTCACAATGGACCTGTTGGAATTTTACTCGAGTAAAAAGTACATAAATTGAGTTTTTGCATTATCATCGTGTCATAATGCTCGTAATCAAGTATATGAACTCCTAAAATTTGATAAAACCTAGTTTTGCGGTCAGGTTTTTATAGGTTTTGCTTTTGCGGGTCTAAATAGGCCTCACAATGGACCCGTTGGAATTTTAACTGAGTAAAAAGTACAGAAATTGAGTTTTTTCAATATAACCGTGTCAAAATGCTCATAATCAAGTATATGAACTCGTAAAATTTGATTAAGCCTTATTTTGCGGTCCGTTTGTTATAGGTTTCGGTGTAGCGGGTCTAATTAGGCCTTATAATGGACCCGTTTGAATTTTAATTGAGTAAAAAGTACATAAATTGAGTTTTTCAAGTATAATTGTGTCGAAATGCTCATAGTCAAGTATATGAACTCCTAAAATTCGATAAAACCTTGTTTTGCATTCTGTTTCTTATAGGTTTTCGGTCTTGCGGGTCTAAATAGGCCTCACAATGGACCTGTTGGAATTTTACTCGAGTAAAAAGTACATAAATTGAGTTTTTGCATTATCATCGTGTCATAATGCTCGTAATCAAGTATATGAACTCCTAAAATTTGCTAAAACCTAGTTTTGCGGTCAGGTTTTTATAGGTTTTGCTTTTGCGGGTCTAAATAGGCCTCACAATGGACCCGTTGGAATTTTAACTGAGTAAAAAGTACAGAAATTGAGTTTTTTCAATATAACCGTGTCAAAATACTCATAATCAAGTATATGAACTCGTAAAATTTGATTAAGCCTTATTTTGCGGTCCCTTTGTTATAGGTTTCGGTGGAGCGATTCTAATTAGGCCTTATAATGGACCCGTTGGAATTTTAACTAAGTAAAAAGTACATAAATTGAGTTTTTGCAATATCATCGTGTCATAATGCTCGTAATCAAGTATATGAACTCCTAAAACTTGATAAAACCTAGTTTTGCGGTCAGTTTTTTATAGGTTTTGCTTTTGCGGGTCTAAATAGGCCTCACAATGAACCCGTTGGAATTTTAACTTGATAAAACCTTGTTTTTGTGGTCCGTTTGTTATAGGTTTCGAAAGAGCGGGTCTAAATAGGCCTAACAATGGATCCATTGGAATTTTACTTGAATAAAAAGTACAGAAATTGAATTTTTGCAATATAATCGTGTTGAAATACTAGTAATCAAGCATTTGAACTCCTAAAATTTGATTAAAACTTGTTTCGTGGTCCGATTTGTAGAGGTTTCAGACGAGCGGGTCTACATAGGCCTTAAAATGGGCCAATTTGAATTTTACTTGAATAAAAACTACATAAATTGAATTTTTGCAATATAATCGTGTTGAAATAATCGTAATCAAGCATATGAACTCCTAAAATTTTATTAAACTTGTTTCGCGGTCCGTTTTGAAGAGGTTTCAGACGAGGGGGTCGAAATAGGCCTTACAATGGACCCATTGGAATTTTAACTGAGTAAAAAGTATAGAAATTGAGATTTTGCAGTATAATCGTGTCGAAATGCTCATAATCAAGTATATGAAATCCTAAAATTTGATAAAACCTTGTTTTGCATTCTGTTAGGTAAAGGTTTCGGTCTTGCGGGTCTAAATAGGCCTCACAATGGACCTGTTGGACTTTTACTCGAGTAAAAAGTACATAAATTTAGTTTTTGCAATATCATCGTGTCGAAATGCTCGTAATCAAGTATATGAACTCCTAAAATTTGATAAAACCTAGTTTTGTGGTCAGTTTTTTATAGGTTTTCCTTTTGCGGGTCTAAATAGGCCTCACAATGGACCTGTTTGAATTTTAACTGAGTAAAAAGTACAAAAATTGAGTTTTTGCAATATAATCGTGTCAAAATGCTCATAATCAAGTATATGAACTCGTAAAATTTGATTAAGCCTTATGTTGCAGTCCGTTTGTTATAGGTTTCGGTGGAGCGGGTCTAATTAGGCCTTATAATGGACCTATTGGAATTTTAGCTGGGTAAAAAGTACATAAATTGGGTTTTTGCAATACCATCGTGTCGAAATGCTCGTGATCAAGTATATGAACTCGTAAAATTTGATAAAACCTTGTTTTGTGGTCCATTTGTTATAGGTTTCGGAAGAACGGGTCTAAATAGGCCTAACAATGGATCCGTTGGAATTTTACTTGAATAAAAAGTACAGAAATTGAATTTTTGCAATATAATCGTGTTGAAATACTCGTAATCAAGCATATGAACTCCTAAAATTTTATTAAAACTTGTTTCGCGGTCCGTTTTGAAGAGGTTTCAGACGAGGGGGTCTAAATAGGCCTTACAATGGACCCGTTGGAATTTTAACTGAGTAAAAAGTACAGAAATTGAGGTTTTGCAGTATAATCCTATCGAAATGCTCATAATCAAGTATCTGAACTCATAAAATTTGATAAAACCTTGCTTTGCATTCTGTTTGTTATAGGTTTCGGTCTTGCGGGCCTAAATAGTCCTCACAATGGACCTGTTGGAATTTTACTCGAGTAAAAAGTACATAAAATGAGTTTTTGCAATATCATCGTGTCGAAATGCTCGTAATCAAGTATATGAACTCGTAAAATTTGATTAAGCCTTATTTTGCGGTCCGTTTGTTATAGGTTTCGATGGAGCGGGTCTAATTAGGCCTTATAATGGACCCGTTGGAATTTTAACTGAGTAAAAAGTACATAAATTGAGTTTTTGCAGTATAGTCGTGTTGAAATGCTCATAGTCAAGTATATGAACTCCTAAAATTCGATAAAACCTTGTTTTGCATTCTGTTTGTTATAGGTTTCGGTCTTGCGGGTCTAAATAGGCCTCACAATGGACCTGTTGGAATTTTACTCGAGTAAAAAGTACATAAATTGAGTTTTTGCATTATCATCGTGTCATAATGCTCGTAATCAAGTATATGAACTCCTAAAATTTGATAAAACCTAGTTTTGCGGTCAGGTTTTTATAGGTTTTGTTTTGCGGGTCTAAATAGGTCTCACAATGGACCTGTTGGAATTTTAACTGAGTAAAAAGTACAGAAATTGAGTTTTTTCAATATAACCGTGTCAAAATGCTCATAATCAAGTATATGAACTCGTAAAATTTGATTAAGCCTTATTTTCCGGTCCGTTTGTTATAGGTTTCGGAGGAGCGATTCTAATTAGGCCTTATAATGGACCCATTGGAATTTTAACTAAGTAAAAAGTACATAAATTGAGTTTTTGCAATATCATCGTGTCAAAATGCTCGTAATCAAGTATATGAACTCCTAAAATTTGATAAAACCTTGTTTTTGTGGTCCGTTTGTTATAGGTTTCGAAAGAGTGGGTCTAAATAGGCCTAACAATGGATCCATTGGAATTTTACTTGAATAAAAAGTTCAAAAATTGAATTTTTGCAATATAATCGTGTTGAAATACTAGTAATCAAGCATTTGAACTCCTAAAATTTGATTAAAACTTGTTTTGTGGTCCGATTTGTAGAGGTTTCAGACGAGTGGGTCTATATAGGCCTTAAAATGGACTAATTTGAATTTTACTTGAATAAAAACTACATAAATTGAATTTTTGCAATATAATCGTGTTGAAATACTCGTAATCAAGCATATGAACTCCTAAAATTTTATTAAAACTTGTTTCGCGGTCCGTTTTGAAGAGGTTTCAGACGAGGGCGTCGAAATAGGCCTTACAATGGGCCCGTTGGAATTTTTTTTTTGAAGAAACCCGTTAGAATTTTAACTGAGTAAAAAGTACAGAAATTGAGATTTTGCAGTATAATCTGTTAGGTATTGGTTTCGGTCTTGCGGGTCTAAATCGGCCTCACAATGGACCTGTTGGACTTTTACTCGAGTAAAAAGTACATAAATTGAGTTTTTGCAATATCATCGTGTCGAAATGCTCGTAATTAGGTATATGAACTCCTAAAATTTGATAAAACCTAGTTTTGCGGTCAGTTTTTTATAGGTTTTCATTTTGCGGGTCTAAATAGGCCTCACAATGGACCCGTTTGAATTTTAACTGAGTAAAAAGTACAAAAATTGAGTTTTTGCAATATAATCGTGTCAAAATACTCATAATCAAGTATATGAACTCGTAAAATTTGATTAAGCCTTATTTTGCAGTCCGTTTGTTATAGGTTTCGGTGGAGCGGGTCTAATTAGGCCTTATAATGGACCTATTGGAATTTTAACTAGGTAAAAAGTACATAAATTGAGTTTTTGCAATACCATCGTGTCGAAATGCTCGTGATCAAGTATATGAACACATAAAATTTGATAAAACCTTGTTTTTGTGGTCTGTTTGTTATAGGTTTCGGAAGAGCGGGTCTAAATAGGCCTAACAATGGATCCGTTGGAATTTTACTTGAATAAAAAGTACAAAAATTGAATTTGTGCAAAATAATCGTGTTGAAATACTAGTAATCAAGCATTTAAACTCCTAAAATTTGATAAAACCTATAACATTGGACCTGTTGGAATTTTACTCGAGCAAAAAGTACATAAATTGAGTTTTTGCAATATCATCAAGTCAAAATGCTCGTAATCAAGTATATGAACTCGTAAAATTTAATAAAACCTTGTAACGCCCCAATTTTGGGCTTAGAAGTTTTGGGTTTGGACAGGTTCGGTAGGAGTGCGGTTCGAATATATAAAGGTGAATTTAGGAAAGCCTAGTTCGGGTTGCATTAAAAATGTGGAAAAATGTCTTAAAATCCTCTTTTATTATATATAAGAGTGTGGTGAAATCAATTCTACAAAATGAGGTTTGGAAGAGTGACATTTTGCTTAGTGACCAAAATGTAATTTTTGAAAACTGTGTGACTGTTTTAAAAAGGATTGAAACTTTGAATCTTTAAGGAGCTATTTACCCAAAAGGAGTTTCTCCAGATTTTTCCTAAATATTAAATGATTAATTAATGGTTTTAAAATAAAAGAAAAAGGGAGGGAAGATATTTTGGCAATTTCCAACTAACTTTTCCTAAATTCCATTTTCCTTTTCTCTCATCTTTTCTCTCAAACCAAACACATTCTCCAGCACATTTTCCCTCTGATTTTGTCATCCAAACATGAAATTTTAATCCTCTTTTGATCTCTAATCATCTCTTCAACAAAACCTTTGCATTTGCTATTTGGATTTTCAAGAATCTTGGTTCCAAAAGGGAGAAACTCAAGTTTAGAGGTATGAACGTTCTTCTCCTCTAAATTCTCAGTTCTTTACTGGAATTCCCAAGTTCTCAATCCTTGATTTGTGTTTTATAAAAGGTTTTGTAGATGTGTTCTTGATCTTGGCTTTAAAATGCAAGATTTGGTTGATTTTTGATAATATTCGTATGATCTGTTTGGGCAGTGTTTTGAGCTGTCTTTTTGATGATAAATGAATGTTTAATTGATGAGAAATTGAGGTTTAATCAATGCAATCCCGGATAGGTTGATTTTCCTAAGTTTAGCTTGAGTTTTTGGTTGTTTTTGGAGTGATCTTGATGATCTGTTATAGCTGGAGTTATAAGAACATGGTTATATCCTTTTTGGATGTTAATTGATGTTTAAGGATGTTTAGAATTGATGGATCTTGGCTGGGTAGTGTTGTGGAGTTGTTTGGATGCATTTTCGGTTGTGTTTGGTAGCCGAAAATGGAGTGTGGATGAGAGCAGCGAGTTTAGGTGCTTTCATTGAAGATGTTAATGCATGATGATGCATTAATCCTCTGCTTTGATGTGTTTAAAATAGGGGAGTCATCTTTGGATCCTTGTGGTGGTGATCCGGAAGCTTGATTGGTGTTTCGGCAAGTGGCGAAACGGAATCGGTGAGTGGATTTTGGTTTTCAGCTTTGAAACCAATGTTTTGAAGGTTTGGGAGCTTAGTTTAAGTCTAAGCAACTTAGCTAAGCTCAAGAGTAAGTTTTCGGAAAAACTCTCTTGATGATGAACCATGGTTGGTTGTATGCAATGTGATTTGTTGCATGTTTTAAAAGCATATTTAGCATGTTTAGTTGCTGATTTTATAAGCCATGTGTTAAAGAATACTCAAGGTAAGAGATTCTTGTTTTTGAACATTGTTAAATGTGGTTTTGATGCATAATGATGCATGATGATTATGGCTTTGATAAATGCTTTAAAACAGTGGATTAAGGTTGTAAAATGATGAATATTGGCAAGTGATGGTTAAGAACACTATGGTGGTTAAAAGTCCATAGGTGGTTCTTGTTTAAGAACAACATGGTGGTTAAAAGTCCATGGTTGGTTCTTGGTTAAGATCACAAAGGTGGTTAAAAGTCCTTGTGTGAATCTTGTGAATTTTAAGAACAACATGGTGGTTAAAAGTCCATGGTTGGTTCTTGGTTAAGGTCACAAAGGTGGTTAAAAGTCCTTGTGTGAGCCTTGTTTATTTAAGAACACCAAGGTGTTTAAAAGTCCTTGGGTGATTCTTGTTAAGGATACAAAGGTGTTTAAAAGTCCTTGTGTGGTCCTTGTGAATTGTAAGAACATCATGGTGTTTAAAAGTCCATGGATGATTCTTGTGCTAAGGACACAATGGTGTTTAAAAGTCCATGTGTGGTCCTTGTGAATTGTAAGATCACAATGGTGTTTAAAAGTCCATGTGTGGATCTTATGTTGATTGTATCACTTGTTGCCAATATGACATGTTATAAACTTGAAGCATGAAATGCTTGTTTTAAATGCTTATGTGCATGTACAAATGATGATTTGAACTAAGGTTTACAAATGTGTTTTATAAATGCATTATTGTGTGGTTTTAAATGAGCATTTCTCACTAAGCTATTTGCTTACGCTCTCTCTTTTCTTAAACCAATAATGCAGAGCATTGAAGTGCATTTGGGGCAGCAAGGAAGCCAAGAATCCAAGTGAAGATTTAAGCTCATGTATGGTGAACATTTTCCAAAAACTATTAGCTTTTGGGTATTTGGCAATGGGGGACCTATGTTGTTGTTTTGGGAGATGTTTTGGACTCCCTAAGTTGGTTTTATGTTGTTGATGATGTTGGAACATGTAATTGGCCTTTGTGAGGTGGTTTTGGTTTATTGATGCTTGAATGGTTTTCTAAGTAGGATGTATGCCTATAGAATTTGGGATTTGCTTATTTGATGCCATGTTGATGTATGGTTGATGCAAATATTGATATGAACCCGGCAATGTAACCCGAGTCATATAGATGTGCCCGATCGTAATTCTAGTAAGAAATATTCTTTGCTACGCTTTGAACTCTGAGATATCATAAAACAATCACGTGAGATGAATAGCAATATAATAGAAAATTAATGAAGAAAGGAATTGGATAGGTAATATAAATAGTATGGTGGCTAAGGATGGAGGATGATAATCATGGAAAGGTGTAAATCAAAGGAGTGATGGGAGATGCTAAAGGCGGCGTGGATTTGTATGGTTCCAAGGATAGCGAATTATGACCCGCTAGCTATAACGAGCTAGGAACCAACAATATATTTTGATGGAGTCGAGGTGGAGGAGTGTGGAACGTGACCCACAAGCTATAAGAGAGCTTGGAACCAACGCTATAGCAAAATGAAATGGATAGAAGACTACAAGCACAACTTGAAGCCGATAGAGTTCTCGCAAGAACAAGATGAAAGCAATCTTTCAAAGGTTTATATTCTCTAAAAAAAGTGTTTACAAATGAACATAAGGTGCCTATTTATAGTGTGGCTAGGCACCATATGAAAAGTCACACAAAAGAGAGATGAATGCTCATCTAAATGCTATTGAATACAAATAAATGAAATGTTTCTTTCTTATCCTTTTAATGGATGAATTTTGCTTTAATTTGAGATGAATTTAGCCTTAAATTCGTCCAAAAGGAGTGGTGACTCTTGGGCTGCTTCATTTTGCTTGCAAATGGATAAAAGAGAATGAATGTGGACATAGGATGAATGTAGACATCCCACACATCCAAATCAGCTTGTCTCTTTGAATTCCTTGATGATTTTATCACTTAATTTGATGATTAAATGTTATTAAACCAGCCTTCATTGCTTGCCCATTTGTGGAATATGATCAGCCTTCAAAAATGATAAATAAAGGCCTTGAATGCATAATTTGAATGCTGATTATTGCATGTCCCTTCTCTTGAACGTGAATGGCCTTCATTGGTTCATAATTTCAACCTTGAATAGGTGAATTATGAAGCTTAAATGCTTTGTTCTCTAAGAAGATGAACAGCCTTGAAAAGATGAAAAGAATTCAGCCTTGAATTGCCTTCAATTGCCTTGTATGCATGAGTAAAGATGGTCATCAATGACTTGTTTCCAAGTTGAAGTTGAAAAGTCTCTTCTTTAATCCACATGTCACATGAACCTAGACACACACAAAGGATTTATTCAAACTTAAAATAATAGATGCATGAAACAATTAAAGAGTTAGTTAATTGAGTGAACTAGTTAAATGAATGAACTAGTTTAACTAAAGAACTAACTTTATTGAATTTAACTAAATGCATGAATGAAGTAGTTTTAAGAATGATTTAAGATACATAATTAAACTACTTCCCTAAATGAACTAAAACTATAAATGAAGTGCATGCTTTAATGGCCAACACACTTTATCAATGCAATGGAAGTTTGAAATACTTAAATTCTCATGCAAATGCATGCATGAGCAAGGTAAGACATTCCTCTCTTATTATGTCTTCTTTTTCACGTTCATGGCTTGTTGTAAACAAGCTTTCCATGGCTGATTGAAACTCCTTGGCCCGTGCACGTGTAATGGGGCCACTTGGGTACTTCTTCGGGTCCTTGTTCTTGATGGCCATATCAGTCCCTCCCTCTTTAAAGTGATTTGTCCCCAAATCGTCACCTACATCAAAAGGAGATAAATCAGCAACATTAAAGGTTGCACTAACATTAAACTCACCTGGGAGGTCTAGTTGATAAGCATTATCATTGATCCTTTTAACTACTTGAAATGGCCCATCTCCTCGAGGCATCAATTTAGATTTCCGTTGGGCTGGAAACCTTTCTTTTCTCATGTGCAACCACACCCAATCTCCCGGCTCAAAGACAACTCTCCTTCGACCCTTGTTTGCTTGCTGCTCATATTGCTTGGTTTTCTTTTCAATATTATCTCGCACTTGTTGATGAAGTTTCTTAATAAATTCAGCTTTTTTATGTCCATCTTTATTCACAATTTGATCAGCGGGTAATGGCAATAAGTCCATCGGAGTTAATGGATTGAACCCATACACAACTTCAAAAGGAGTGTGTCCCGAGGTGGTATGGACTGATCGGTTATATGCAAACTCCACATGTGGTAAGCACTCTTCCCATGTCTTTAGATTCTTCTTAATAATGCTCCTAAGCAACGTGGAGAGTACTCGATTCACCACTTCGGTTTGGCCATCCGTTTGAGGGTGACAAGTGGTGGAAAATAGCAGCTTAGTTCCAATCTTACTCCATAAGGCTCTCCAGAAGTGGCTTAAGAACTTCACGTCTCGATCGGAAACGATAGTTCTTGGCACACCATGTAATCTCAAGACTTCCCTGAAAAACAAGTTAGCAATATGTAAGGCATCATTAGTCTTGTTGCAAGGAATAAAATGAGCCATTTTGGAAAATCTATCCACTACTACAAAGATGGAGTCTTTGTTATTCTTTGTGCGTGGAAGCCCTAGCACAAAATCCATTGAAATGTCCATCCATGGTGCTTCTGGAATAGGTAGTGGTGTGTAGAGTCCATGTGGCATGGATTTAGACTTAGCCTTCTTGCAAGTGATGCAACGTTCACATAACCTCTCTACATCTCGTCTCATCTTTGGCCAATGTAAATGCTCTTGAAGTATGGCCAAAGTCTTTGCTATTCCAAAATGTCCCATTAAGCCTCCTCCATGGGCTTCTTTGATAAGTAATTCATGTGTGGAACCTTGTGGAATACAAAGTCTTCCTTCCTTGAATAGGAACCCATTGTCCCTATAATAGTTTTCAAACGTGCCTTTCTCACAAGCTTTGTAAATTTTTTCAAAATCAGAATCAGATTCGTATAAATCCTTAATGAAAACAAAACCCAACAACTTAGATTCTAAGGTGTTTAGAAGAGCGTACCTCCGAGACAATGCATCGGCAACTATATTCTCCTTACCTTTCTTATATTTGATGACATAGGGAAAAGATTCAAGAAACTCCACCCATTTGGCATGTCGTTTGTTGAGTTTATGTTGCCCCCGAATGTGCTTCAATGCCTCATGATCGGTGTGAATAATGAACTCCTTAGGCCATAGATAGTGTTGCCATGTTTCCATTGCGCGAACAAGGGCATACATCTCCTTATCATATGTTGGATAATTCAACGTAGCTCCACTTAATTTCTCACTAAAATATGCTATAGGACGTCCACCTTGAGATAATACCGCTCCAATTCCCACACCTGATGCATCACATTCAATTTCAAACGTTTTGTTAAAATCAGGTAAGGTAAGCAAAGGGGCATGAATTAATGACATTAAAAGATTTCTCTTGGTCTTCCCCCCAGAAAAAGTTAGCATTCTTCTTGATGACACCAGTTAAAGGGGCGGCAATGGTGCTGAAGTTTGGCACAAATCTCCGGTAAAAGCTTGCAAGTCCATGGAAACTCCTAACTTGGGAAATGCTTGCTGGTCGTGGCCATTCTTCAATGGCTTTAACCTTCTCGTTGTCAACCTCTAAGCCTTTAGAACTGACAGCAAAACCAAGAAAGACAACTTTGTCAGTACAAAATGTACATTTGTCTAAATTAGCATATAACTTCTCCTTTCTTAAAACCAACAAAACTGACCTCAAGTGTTGAACATGTTCTTCCATTGATTTACTATAGATTAAGATGTCATCAAAATAAACCACCCAAAATTTACCCAAAAACGGTCTAAGAACATGGTTCATTAACCTCATGAAAGTACTTGGTGCATTAGTTAAGCCAAAAGGCATAACCAACCATTCATAGAGTCCTTGCTTTGTTTTAAATGCTGTTTTCCATTCATCACCTTCCCGCATCCTTATTTGGTGATAACCACTCTTAAGATCAATCTTAGAGAAAAGGTTAGAACCACTAAGCTCATCTAACATATCATCTAAACGGGGAATAGGGTGGCGATACTTTACCGTAATTTTGTTTACCGCTCGACAATCTACACACATGCGCCGAGTTCCATCCTTCTTTGGCACAAGTAATACCGGAACGGAACATGGGCTAAGGCTCTCCCTCACGTAGCCTTTGGCCATTAGTTCAGCCACTTGCCTTTGTAACTTCTTGGTTTCCTCGGGATTGCTTCGGTAAGCTGGACGGTTAGGAATGACGGCACCGGGAATGAAATCTATTTGATGTTCAATGCCACGAATTGGTGGCAGCCCACTTGGTATCTCCTCCAGAAATAATTCGTCAAATTCCTGCAACAAAGACACAATAGAAGAAGGCAAAGTGTGATCAAGTTGGTTAGTGTTCAATGAACTTTCCTTGTACACAAGTACAAGTAATTCCTTTACCGACAGCAAACACTTTCTCAACTCTCTTTCTTTGGTAAAAACACTCATTTTCGCACCCTCACTTTGCTTACTCTCACTTGCTTTTACCTCCATTTTTGATTCTCTCTCTTTGGCTCTTTCAATACTTTCTCTCAAATGTATTTGGTCTTTGTGAATTTGTTTTGGTGAAAGAGGGGCTAAGGTAATCTTTCTTACTCCATGGGTGAGTGTATACCGATTGGTATATCCATCATGTATGACTCGTTTATCGAATTACCATGGCCTCCCAAGTAGTAAATGGCCAGCGTGCATCGGAACAACATCGCAAAGAACTTCATCCTTATACTTTCCAATAGAGAAAGCAATAAGAACTTGCTTGGTAACCTTGAGTTCTCCTCCGTCATTAAGCCACTGCAGCTTGTAGGGATGTGGATGCTTTGTGGTTGCTAATCCAAGTTTTTCTACCATAAGAGTACTAGCAACATTAGTACAACTACCTCCATCAATAATGACAAAGCATACCTTTCCATTAACATGGCAGCGAGTATGAAAGATATTCTCGCGTTGCTCATTCCCTTCACTCGCTTGCACACTTAGGCTCCTTTTCACAATAAGGGCCTCTCCTTCTGCTGCATACTCTATATCATCACCTTCATCTTCTTGTATGGCAGCAACTTCATCTTCCTCCTCTTGTTCCGATTCAACCTCTCCATCATCACGAAGAAGCATGGTGTTGCGATTTGGGCATTGGCTTGCAATATGCCCTCTTCCCAAGCACTTGAAGCATTGTATATCACGGGAACGATTTGGAACATTCGGAACCTTACCTTTGCTAGTTTCGGCATTGGCCTTGCTTCCTTTGGGTGGTGCGCCTCTTTCATTGGGTGGTATTGGAGGACTCCGTTTGTAAGAACTTTGCCCCCATCTTGATGATGCTCCCCCATAGGTTCGTGTGGAACCCTTCCGTTTAAGTTGCTTTTCCACTTTTATGGCCATATGCACCATGTCTTCGATCTCCACATAATGTTGCAACTCAATGACGGCCGCAATATTTGGGTCAAGGCCGGATAGAAATCTTGCCATGGTGGCTTCTCGATCCTCATCAATGTTAGCTCGGATCATGGCTACTTCCATCTCTTTAAAGTAGTCCTCAACACTACGGTTGCCTTGGGTGAGATTTTGAAGCTTGTTGAACAACTCCCTATGATAGTGAGTTGGAACGAACCTCCTACGCATAACGGCCTTCATCTCATTCCAAGTAGAAATTGGATGTTCGCCATTGCGTCTCCTGCTAGATGTCAACTGATCCCACCATATTAGTGCATAATCTGTAAATTCAATGGCTGCAAGTTTTACCTTCTTAAGCTCGGAGTAGTTGTGGCACTCAAAGATGTGCTCAACTTTTTTTTCCCATGCAAGATAGGCTTCAGGATCCGTTCTTCCTTGGAAATGAGGAATGGTTATTTTGATGTTGCTAAGATTATCATCAACTCTTGGCCGAGCTCTTTGGTACCTAGGTTCTTGACGCCTCAAACTTTGCTGGGAGGCTCGCTCGTCTATGAGTTCTTCGTCCACCTCTCCCTCATACTCTTCCTCGTGATCTAAATTATGCCTTCGTTGAGATCTTTTCTCCAAATGATCTAATCGTTCTTGCATCGGCCCTAACCTTTGTTGCAACAATCTGTCCATCTCTCGGATAATATCTTGAAGATTGGAGTTAGTTGCATCTACGTTAACATTATTACTTCCTCCAACAGAGTTTCTCACGGAATTTTGAGACATTATTAGTAACAAAAATAAAAAAAAATTAAAACCTCACAAACACAAAACCTCACCTATTCCACTCCAAGAAAATGCACTCACACTCGTGTTTCACTCGGGGTGGCTTTTACCCTTGATGTGCACTCTTGCCTTTTTCCACTCTTGCTCTCAATCAAGTCCTTTTAAGAACTTCCTCAAGGCTTGCAAATGGCTTGTAGAATTTGGCTGAAAAAACAAAACTTAGCGAAAAGAATTTGGAAGGTGGGATAAGAAAAAGTGGCAACAACAAAAAAAGGTAAATTGTGAGAGTTGGTAAAGATGACAAAATAGTAGCAAAAGAAAAAATGATGTAAGATTTTTTTAAAGAAGAATAGAGAATATGATGCCCCCTCCCTCTTTAACTTTCTCTAATTTTTTTCGATTTCTTTTTCTTTTTTTCTTTTTTTCTTTTTTTTCCTTTTTTTTTCTTTTTTTTTCAGAAGAGAGACAACGACTATCTTACTGAATCAACCTTGCTCTGATGCCAATTGATATGAACCCGGCAATGTAACCCGAGTCATATAGATGTGCCCGATCGTAATTCTAGTAAGAAATATTCTTTGCTACTCTTTGAACTCTGAGATATCATAAAACAATCACGTGAGATGAATAGCAATATAATAGAAAATTAATGAAGAAAGGAATTGGATAGGTAATATGGATAGTATGGTGGCTAAGGATGGAGGATGATAATCATGGAAAGGTGTAAATCAAAGGAGTGATGGGAGATGCTAAAGGTGGCGTGGATTTGTATGGTTGCAAGGATAGCGAATTGTGACCCGCTAGCTATAACGAGCTACGAACCAACAATATATTTTGATGGAGTCGAGGTGGAGGAGTGTGGAACGTGACCCACAAGCTATAAGAGAGCTTGGAACCAACGCTATAGCAAAATGAAATGGATAGAAGACTACAAGCACAACTTGAAGCCGATAGAGTTCTCGCAAGAACAAGATGAAAGCAATCTTTCAAAGGTTTATATTCTCTAAAAAAAGTGTTTACAAATGAACCTAAGGTGCCTATTTATAGTGTGGCTAGGCACCATATGAAAAGTCACACAAAAGAGAGATGAATGCTCATCTAAATGCTATTGAATACAAATAAATGAAATGTTTCTTTCTTATCCTTTTGATGGATGAATTTTGCTTTAAATTGAGATGAATTTAGCCTTAAATTCGTCCAAAAGGAGTGGTGACTCTTGGGCTGCTTCATTTTGCTTGCAAATGGATAAAAGAGAATGAATGTGGACATAGGATGAATGTAGACATCCCACACATCCAAATCAGCTTGTCTCTTTGAATTCCTTGATGATTTTATCACTTAATTTGATGATTAAATGATATTAAACCAGCCTTCATTGCTTGCCCATTTGTGGAATATGATCAGCCTTCAAAAATGATAAATAAAGGCCTTGAATGCATAATTTGAATGCTGATTATTGCATGTCCCTTCTCTTGAACGTGAATGGCCTTCATTGGTTCATAATTTCAACCTTGAATAGGTGAATTATGAAGCTTAAATGCTTTGTTCTCTAAGAAAATGAACAACCTTGAAAAGATGAAAGGAATTCAGCCTTGAATTGCCTTCAATTGCCTTGTTTGCATGAGTAAAGATGGTCATCAATGACTTGTTTCCAAGTTGAAGTTGAAAAGTCTCTTCTTTAATCCACATGTCACATGAACCTAGACACACACAAAGGATTTATTCAAACTTAAAATAATAGATGCATGAAACAATTAAAGAGTTAGTTAATTGAGTGAACTAGTTAAATGAATGAACTAGTTTAACTAAAGAACTAACTTTATTGAATTTAACTAAATCCATGAATGAAGTAGTTTTAAGAATGATTTAAGATACATAATTAAACTACTTCCCTAAATGAACTAAAACTATAAATGAAGTGCATGCTTTAATGGCCAACACACTTTATCAATGCAATGGAAGTTTGAAATACTTAAATTCTCATGCAAATGCATGCATGAGCAAGGTAAGGCATTCCTCCCTTATTATGTCTTCTTTTTCACGTTCATGGCTTGTTGTAAACAAGCTTTCCATGGCTGATTGAAACTCCTTGGCCCGTGCACGTGTAATGGGGCCACTTGGGTACTTCTCCGGGTCCTTGTCCTTGATGGTCATATCAATTATGTTCCTTGAATGTTGAATGACTTGCTGGTATAATTTGGTGGCTTTTGGAGCATGTTTGATGGGTCAATTGTGTGTTTATTCAGCAAAATTCTGCAAATCTGGGCAGGCCGTATCGGAACGGGTGCTACCGTTTCGGAACAGGGGCCTGAAATGGCCTAGGCGTTCCGAAACGAGAGGAACCGTTCCGGAACGGAAATGCCACTGCCAAGCCTTGTTTCGGAACCCGTTTCGAAACGGTCCCACGTTTCGGAACAGGTCATCCCTGTTTCGGAACACTCGACCGTTGGGCTCTGAATTTGATGGTTATATGTTTTGAAATGTTTGCGTTTTAGTCCTGAAACTTGTTATTGCAATTGAATGAGTTTGAAATGTCCGTTTGAGCTGAAATTTGGCAGAGAAGCATGAAAGATGATTAATTTCATATTGGTAACTTAAAATTGGGTTAAGTCCCTATAATTTTAAGAATTTACAATTTGGTCCCTAATTCCTTGATTTGTGTAATTGAGTCCCTGAATGTTCTCTGATTGTTATGATCTTTGAGTATGATGATCTTGTGAACATATCTAGGGTAAATGTGCATCTAGACAAGATTAAAAAGAAAAAAAAGGGTCGTTAATCAAGGTTGACTTTCGGGTTGACTTTGGTTTTCCCCGTGTAAACTTCTTAATTCGGGTCAACCGTCTAGGCCGGGTTAAGGGGGTTATATTTGGTGGTATCAAAGCTGAGTTCTCGAGTAATTAGGAATGACTATGTGAATGATTAAAGTATGTATGCTTTGTATGCTTGTTGAATGAAAGCATGTTGAGTGAATTGTAAATATGTTGCAATTATGATGTATGCTAAGGTGAAGCATGTTGTGGGTACCCATTGCCAAATCAAAGCTAATGTAATGATATTGTTTTTAAGTGGAAATGAGCTTGAGTACTTGGATTGCTTACCTTGCTGAGCCTGACTATGTTTTATTGCATTGTGACTGCATTGCTAGTGTATGGCACCTCGTAGAGAGTTGAGAGTTAATACGCAAGCTATGGCTCAAAACGAAAATGAAGAGAACGTTGAGAATGCTATGGATTTACCTCCTCCGCCTGGTGGTGGTGGTGCTGAGGGTGAAAGAGCTGATGTTGCAGCTGGTGCTGGGGTCGCTGGACCTAAAGCTGGTCAGGGGCAAGCTGTTCCTGACATGACAATGTTGGTTCAAGCTATTGCTGGTGCTTTTCGAGCGGCAGTAGCTGGAGCTCAAGGAGCTGTGCATCAGGGAGATGCATGAGTTAGACTACCCTTGGAACGCTTATGCAGTCTGGGAGGGACTGAGTTCAGGGGTTTGTCCGCTGAAGGTTCGGAATCTTGGTTAGAGAGTACCAAGAGAATCTTGGGGCAGATGAGTTGCACTGATGTGCAGAAGCTGGGGTGTGTGGTATCATTGCTGCAAGATGATGCATACACTTGGTGGACAACCACTATCGCTGGGATGGCGGAAGCTGATGTAACTTGGACGTTCTTTCAGAACGCGTTCAAGAGAAGGTATCTAGGTGTGAGGTACCTAGATGAAAAGAAGAGGGAATTCATGTCTCTTACCCAGGGGAGCATGTCTGTGGCTGAGTATGAAGTTCAGTTTGTTTGACTCAGTCAGTACGCACCTGAGCTTGTTCCGGATGAGCGGGAGAGGTGTGAAAGGTTCCGTTATGGTTTGGTGACGGATGTAAAGATGTATGTGCTGGCTACCGAGTATAATGATTTTGATGTGCTGGTTGGCCGAGCGAAGGATATTGAGATGAACTTGGGTTTATCGTCTAAAGGTGTTGGTTCTGGTGCTGGTAAGCGAGTAGCTGAATATAGTTCCGGTGGTGGACGGAACAAGAGGGGACGTGATCAGAAGTATCAGTCTTCAGTTAAGCGAGGTGGTGGTGCGCCTGCTTAGGGAGGCAAGGCTAGAGTTGATCCGAGCGCATGTTGGACATGTGGTTCGCATGGCCATATGAAACGTGATTGTCCTCGAGCTGTGAGGGAGGTGCAAGCTCCTATTGTGGCAGCTGGTAATTCATGCTGGAACTGTGGATCTACGGATCACATGACGAGAGAGTGTCCTATGTTGGCTGGTGGCCAAGTGCGTGCTCCTGTTGTTGTTGCACCACAGAGAGGTCGTGGGCGCGGCCGTGGTAACTTTCAGCGGAGAGAGGAAGGTGGTCGGGGTGTGGCCCATGTTGTAGCTGTTCAGCCTGAGGGTGGCGGCCAGGCGAGGGTATATGCTCAGAGGGAGGGGAGGAATGACACGGATGTGATCGCAGGTACTTTTACTTTGCAATCCTTGTCATTACTTTCCTTGATTGATTCTGGATCTACGCACTCATACATATTGCGTGAGCATGCTGAATTGCTTGGTTTGCCTGTTGAGTCTTTGGATGTTGGTATGCGTGTCACTAGTTCTTTTGGTGAGACTGTTGTGACTCGAAAGCTTTATAAAAGATGTCCTTTGGTTGTTCAAGATCATGTTTTTCCTGTTGACCTTATGGAGTTGCCTTTCTATGGTTTTGATGTAATCCTTGGTATGGATTGGCTTGTTGAGCATCGGGCTATAGTGGATTGTGAGAATAAGCGAGTTTCGTTGAAGCTTGCGGATGATTATGAGGTAGTTGTGGTTGGTGAGAATGTGAAGTTTCTTGCCAATGTGGTGTCTACATTGGAGGCGAGCCGGATGCTGAGGCAAGGTTGTGAAGCTTACCTAGCTTTTGTGATGAATCCTAGCTCTAAGGAGTTGCGTGTGCAAGATATCATGATTGTGAAAGAGTTTCCTGGTGTGTTTCCTAAGGAGTTGCCTGGATTGCCTCCTAATCGCGAAGTGGAGTTTGGGATTGAGCTGTATGAGAATACAACTCCTGTGTCCATTACCCCTTATAGAATGGCACCTAAAGAGTTGAAGGAGCTGAAGACGCAATTGCAAGAGTTGCTTGATCGTGGTTTCATTCGGCCGAGTGTGTCACCTTGGGGTGCACCGGTCTTGTTTGTGAAGAAGTAGGATGGCACTATGAGAATGTGCAATGATTATCGTCAGCTGAACAAGTTGACTATCAAGAATCGGTATCCTTTGCCGAGAATCGATGATCTCTTTGATCAGTTTCGGGGAGCAGCTGTGTTCTCTAAGATTGACTTGAGGTCAGGGTATTACCAGTTGAAGGTGAAGGATGTGGATGTGCCTAAGACAGCTTTCAGGACGAGGTATGGGCATTATGAGTTCCTTGTGATGCCGTTTGGTTTGACAAATGCTCCTGCAGCTTTCATGGACATGATGAACCGATTTTTTCACAAATACTTGGATAAGTTTGTTGTGGTGTTCATTGATGATATCATTGTGTACTCGCGTACTGAGGAGGAGCATGAAGAGCATTTGAGGATTATGTTGCAAGCTTTGTTGGAGAATCAGCTTTATGCCAAGCTGAGCAAGTGTGAGTTCTGGTTAAGTGAAGTGGTGTTTCTTGGGCATGTGGTTTCTGCTGAGGGGATTCGTGTTGATCCTCAGAAGATTGAGGCGGTGATGAATTGGAAGGTTCCTAAGTCTGTTCATGAGGTTCGTAGTTTCCTTGGTTTGGCGGGATACTACCGAAGGTTTGTGGATGGGTTTTCTAAGATTGCTGCACCTTTAACAAAGTTGTTGCAGAAGGATGTTAAGTATGAGTGGACGGAGGCGAGGCAGCAGGCTTTTGAGAAGCTTAAGGCAGCTTTGACGCAAGCTCCGATCTTGGTTCAACCTGAATCAGGGAAAGAGTTTGTGGTCTATAGTGATGCGTCCTATGTTGGTTTGGGATGTGTGTTGATGCAAGGGGGTAAGGTGGTGGCTTATGCATCGCGGCAGTTGAAGGTGCATGAGCGCAATTATCCTACGCATGACATTGAGTTGGCTGCGGTGGTTTTTGCTTTGAAGATCTGGAGACATTACCTGTATGGTGAGAAGTGTACTGTGTACACTGATCACAAGAGTTTGAAGTATCTGATGTCTCAGAAGGAGTTGAATCTTAGGCAGCGGCGTTGGGTGGAGTTGCTCAAGGATTATGATTTGATGATTGAGTATCACCCTGGAAAAGCTAATGTTGTGGCGGATGCCTTGAGTAGGAAGGTAGCTGTTGAGTTGAGGGCTATGTTTGCCAGTTTGAGTATTTCGCGTGATGGTGGTCTTGTGGCTGAGTTGCAAGTGAAACCATCTTTGGTTCAGTTGATCAAGGAAAAGCAGTTGTTGGATGATTCCTTGGTACCGCATGTTCAGGATATCGCGGAGGGTAGGCCTTCGGATTTCTGTTTTAATGATGATGGGGTGTTGTGTTTTGGGAGTCGGATAGTAGTGCCCAATGATGCTGAGTTGAGGCGTGCTATCTTGACTGAAGGTCATAGTAGTCCTTTTGCTATGCACCCTGGTAGTACTAAGATGTATCGTGATCTTCGTGATGAGTACTATTGGGTGGGTTTAAAGAAAGATGTTGCAGAGTTTGTGAGCAAGTGCATGGTGTGTCAACGAGTTAAGGCTGAGCATCAGGTTCCTTCAGGGTTGTTGCAACCGTTGAGGATCCCTGAATGGAAGTGGGAAAGGATTACCATGGACTTTGTGTCTGGTTTGCCTTTGTCGCCATCGAAGAAGAATTCGGTGTGGGTGATTGTGGATCGTCTGACGAAGTGTGCGCATTTCTTGCTTGTGCATACTACGTATTCTTTGGATAAGCTTGCGGAGCTGTACATTGCTGAGATTGTGCGGCTGCATGGTGTGCCTAAGTCGATTGTGTCGGATAGGGATCCGAGGTTTACATCGCGTTTCTGGCAATGTTTGCATCAAGCTTTGGGTACACGGTTGAATTTCAGTACATCTTATCATCCTCAGTCGGATGGTCAGTTCGAGCGTGTTATCCAGATTTTGGAGGATATGTTGAGGTGCTGCGTGATTGAGTTTCAGGGCTCTTGGGAGAAACATTTGCCTTTGGTGGAGTTTGCTTATAACAATAGTTATCAAGCAAGTATTCAAATGGCACCTTATGAAGCTTTGTACGGGAGGAAGTGTATGACTCCTCTTTGTTGGGCTGAAACGGGTCAGAAGTTGGTTTCGATGCCGGCTTTGTTGAAAGGAACCACCGAGAAGGTGAAGCTCATTTGTGAGCGTTTGAAGGCAGCTTCTGATCGGCAAAAGTCTTACGCGGATTTGAAGCGTAAGGAAATTGAGTATGCGGTGGGTGACCGTGTGTTTTTGAAGGTTTCGCCTTGGAAAAAGGTGATGAGGTTTGGCTGGAAGGGTAAGTTGAGCCCTAGGTACATTGGACCATACGAGGTGATTGAGCGTGTGGGTCCTGTTGCGTACAAGTTGAGGTTACCTCAAGAGTTGGAAAAGATTCATGATGTGTTCCATGTTTCTATGCTTCGGAAGTATAGATCGGATCCTTCACATGTGATGCCTGTGGAAGAAGTGGAATTGAATCCGGATTTGACCTATGATGAGGAACCGGTGAAGGTTCTGGATTCGGATAGTAAGGTTCTTCGAGGCAAGACCATTGAGTTGGTAAAGGTGTTGTGGAAGCATCGTGGTGTTGAAGAAGCCACGTGGGAACGGAAGGATGACATGCTGAAGCAGTTTCCGTACCTCTTTCCTTCAGGTAAATTTCGAGGACAAAATTTCTTAAGGGGGGGGGGAGAGTTGTAACGCCCCAATTTTGGGCTTAGAAGTTTTGGGTTTGGACCGGTTCGATCGGAGTGCGGTTCGAATATATAAAGGTGAATTTAGGAAAGCCTAGCTCGGGTTGCATTAAAAATGTGGAAAATGTCTTAAAATCCTCTTTTATTATATATAAGAGTGTGGTGAAATCAATTTTACAAAATGAGGTTTGGAAGAGTGACATTTTGGTTAGTGACCAAAATGTAATTTTTGAAAACTGTGTGACTGTTTTAAAAAGGATTGAAACTTTGAATCTTTAAGGAGTTATTTACCCAAAAGGAGTTTCTCCAGATTTTTCCTAAATATTAAATGATTAATTAATGGTTTTAAAATAAAAGAAAAAGGGAGGGAAGATATTTTGGCAATTTCCAACTAACTTTTCCTAAATTCCATTTTCCTTTTCTCTCATCTTTTCTCTCAAACCAAACACATTCTCCAGCACATTTTCCCTCTGATTTTGTCATCCAAACATGAGATTTTAATCCTCTTTTGATCTCTAATCATCTCTTCAACAAAACCTTTGCATTTGCTATTTGGATTTTCAAGAATCTTGGTTCCAAAAGGGAGAAACTCAAGTTTAGAGGTATGAACGTCCTTCTCCTCTAAATTCTCAGTTCTTTACTGGAATTCCCAAGTTCTCAATCCTTGATTTGTGTTTTATAAAAGGTTTTGTAGATGTGTTCTTGATCTTGGCTTTAAAATGCAAGATTTGGTTGATTTTTGATAAAATTCGTATGATCTGTTCGGGCAGTGTTTTGAGGTGTCTTTTTGATGATAAATGAATGTTTAATTGATGAGAAATTGAGGTTTAATCAATGCAATCCCGGATAGGTTGATTTTCCTAAGTTTAGCTTGAGTTTTTGGTTGTTTTTGGAGTGATCTTGATGATCTGTTATAGCTGGAGTTATAAGGACGTGGTTAGATCCTTTTTGGATGTTAATTGATGTTTAAGGATGTTTAGAATTGATGGATCTTGGCTGGGTAGTGTTGTGGAGTTGTTTGGATGCATTTTCGGTTGTGTTTGGTAGCCGAAAATGGAGTGTGGATGAGAGCAGCGAGTTTAGGTGCTTTCATTGAAGATGTTAATGCATGATGATGCATTAATCCTCTGCTTTGATGTGTTTAAAACAGGGGAGTCATCTTTGGATCCTTGTGGTGGTGATCCGGAAGCTTGATTGGTGTTTCGGCAAGTGGCGAAACAGAATCGGTGAGTGGATTTTGGTTTTCAGCTTTGAAACCAATGTTTTGAAGGTTTGGGAGCTTAGTTTAAGTCTAAGCAACTTAGCTAAGCTCAAGAGTAAGTTTTCGGAAAAACTCTCTTGATGATGAACCATGGTTGGTTGTATGCAATGTGATTTGTTGTATGTTTTAAAAGCATATTTAGCATGTTTAGTTGCTGATTTTATAAGCCATGTGTTAAAGAATACTCAAGGTAAGAGATTCTTGTTTTTGAACATTGTTAAATGTGGTTTTGATGCATAATGATGCATGATGATTATGGCTTTGATAAATGCTTTAAAACAGTGGATTAAGGTTGTAAAATGATAAATATTGGCAAGTGATGGTTAAGAACACTATGGTGGTTAAAAGTCCATAGGTGGTTCTTGTTTAAGAACAACATGGTGGTTAAAAGTCCATGGTTGGTTCTTGGTTAAGGTCACAAAGGTGGTTAAAAGTCCTTGTGTGAATCTTGTGAATTTTAAGAACAACATGGTGGTTAAAAGTCCATGGTTGGTTCTTGGTTAAGGTCACAAAGGTGGTTAAAAGTCCTTGTGTGAGCCTTGTTTATTTAAGAACACCAAGGTGTTTAAAAGTCCTTGGGTGATTCTTGTTAAGGATACAAAGGTGTTTAAAAGTCCTTGTGTGGTCCTTGTGAATTGTAAGAACATCATGGTGTTTAAAAGTCCATGGATGATTCTTGTGCTAAGGACACAATGGTGTTTAAAAGTCCATGTGTGGTCCTTGTGAATTGTAAGATCACAATGGTGTTTAAAAGTCCATGTGTGGATCTTATGTTGATTGTATCACTTGTTGCCAATGTGACATGTTATAAACTTGAAGCATGAAATGCTTGTTTTAAATGCTTATGTGCATGTACAAATGATGATTTGAACTAAGGTTTACAAATGTGTTTTATAAATGCATTATTGTGTGGTTTTAAATGAGCATTCCTCACTAAGCTATTTGCTTACGCTCTCTCTTTTCTTAAACCAATAATGCAGAGCATTGAAGGGCATTTGGGGCAGCAAGGAAGCCAAGAATCCAAGTGAAGATTTAAGCTCATGTATGGTGAACATTTTCCAAAAACTATTAGCTTTTGGGTATTTGGCAATGGGGGACCTATGTTGTTGTTTTGGGAGATGTTTTGGACTCCCTAAGTTGGTTTTATGTTGTTGATGATGTTGGAACATGTAATTTGCCTTTGTGAGGTGGTTTTGGGTTATTGATGCTTGAATGGTTTTCTAAGTAGGATGTATGCCTATAGAATTGGGGATTTGCTTATTTGATGCCATGTTGATGTATGGTTGATGCAATTATGTTCCTTGAATGTTGAATGACTTGCTGGTATAATTTGGTGGCTTTTGGAGCATGTTTGATGGGTCAATTGTGTGTTTATTCAGCAAAATTCTGCAAATCTGGGCAGGCCGTATCGGAACGGGTGCTACCGTTTCGGAACAGGGGCCTAAAATGGCCTAGGCGTTCCGAAACGGGAGGAACCGTTCCGGAACGGAAATGCCACTGCCAAGCCTTGTTTCGGAACCCGTTTCGAAACGATCCCACGTTTCAGAACAGGTCCTCCCTGTTTCGGAACACTCGACCGTTGGGCTCTGAATTTGATGGTTATATGTTTTGAAATGTTTGCGTTTTAGTCCTGAAACTTGTTATTGCAATTGAATGAGTTTGAGATGTCCGTTTGAGCTGAAATTTGGCAGAGAAGCATGAAAGATGATTAATTTCATATTGGTAACTTAAAATTGGGTTAAGTCCCTATAATTTTCAGAATTTACAATTTGGTCCCTAATTCCTTGATTTGTGTAATTGAGTCCCTGAATGTTCTCTGATTGTTATGATCTTTGAGTATGATGATCTTGTGAACATATCTAGGGTAAATGTACATCTAGACAAGATTAAAAAGAAAAAAAGGGTCGTTAATCAAGGTTGACTTTCAGGTTGACTTTGGTTTTCCCCGTGTAAACTTCTTAATTCGGGTCAACCGTCTAGGTCGGGTTAAGGGGGTTACAAAACTTGTTTTTGTGGTCCGTTTGTTATAGGTTTCGGAAGAGCGGGTCTAAATAGGCCTAACAATGGATCCGTTGGAATTTTACTTGAATAAAAAGTACAGAAAATGATTTTTTGCAATATAATCGTGTTGAAATACTAGTAATCAAGCATTTGAACTCCTAAAATTTGATTAAAACTTGTTTCGCGGTACGATTTGTAGAGGTTTCGGACGAGCGGGTTTAAATAGGCCTTAAAATGGACAAATTTGAATTACTTGAATAAAAACTACAGAAATTGAATTTTTGCAATATAATCATGTTGAAATACTCGTAATCAAGCATATAAACTCCTAAAATTTTATAAAAACTTGTTTCGCGGTCCGTTTTGAAGAGGTTTCAGACGAAAGGGTCCAAATAGGCCTTACAATGGACCCGTTGGAATTTTAACTGAGTAAAAACTACAGAAATTGAGGTTTTGCAGTATAGTCGTATCGAAATGCTCATAATCAAGTATATGAACTCCTAAAATTCGATAAAACCTTATTTTGCATTCTGTTTGTTATAGATTTCGGTCTTGCGGGTCTAAATAGGCCTCACAATGGACCTGTTGGAATTTTACTCGAGTAAAAAGTACATAAATTGAGTTTTTCCAATATCATCGTGTCGAAATGCTCGTAATCAAGTATATGAACTCCTAAAATTTGATAAAACCTAGTTTTTGGGTCAATTTTTTTATAGGTTTTGCTTTTGCGGGTCAAAATAGGCCTCACAATGGACCCGTTGGAATTTTAACTGAGTAAAAAGTACAAAATTTGAGTTTTTGCTATAAAATCGTGTCAAAATGCTCATAATCAAGTATACGAACTTATAAAATTTGATTAAGCCTTATTTTGCGGTCCGTTTGTTGTAGGTTTCGGTGGAGCGGGTCTAATAAGGCCTTATAATGGACCTGTTGGAATTTTAACTGAGTAAAAAGTACATAAAGTGAGTTTTTGCAATATCATCGTGTTGAAATGCTCGTGATCAAGTATATGAACTCGTAAAATTTGATAAAACCTTGTTTTGTGGTCCGTTTGTTATAGGTTTCGGAAGAGCGGGTCTAAATAGGCCTAACAATGGATCCGTTGGAATTTTACTTGAATAAAAAGTACAGAATTTGAATTTTTGCAATATAATCGTGTTGAAATACTAGTAATCAAGCATTTGAACTCCTAAAATTTGATTAAAACTTGTTTCGTGGTCCGATTTGTAGAGTTTTCAGACGAGCGGGTCTATATAGGCCTTAAAATGGATCAATTTGACTTTTACTTGAATAAAAACAATAGAAATTGAATTTTTGAAAAATAATCGTGTTGAAATACTCGTAATCAAGCATATGAACTCCTAAAATTTTATTAAAACTTGTTTTGCGGTCCGTTTTGAAGAGGTTTCAGACGAGGGGGTCTAAATAGGCCTTACAATGGACCCGTTGGAATTTTAACTGAGTAAAAAGTACAGAAATCGAGGTTTTGCAGTATAATCGTGTCAAAATGCTCATAATCAAGTATATGAAATCCTAAAATTTGATAAAACCTTGTTTTGCATTCTGTTTGTTATAGGTTTCGGTCTTGCGGGTCTAAATAGGCCTCACAATGGACCTGTTGGAATTTTACTCGAGTAAAAAGTACATAAATTGAGTTTTTGCAATAGCATCGTGTCGAAATGCTCGTAATCAAATATATGAACTCCTAAAATTAGATAAAACCTAGTTTTGCGGTCAGTTTTTATAGGTTTTGCTTTTGTGGGTCTAAATAGACCTCACAATGGGCCCGTCGGAATTTTAACTGAGTAAAAAGTACAGAAATTGAGTTTTTGCAATATAATCGTGTCAAAATGCTCATAATCAAGTATATGAACTCGTAAAATTTTATTAAGCCTTATTTTGCGGTCCGTTTGTTATAGGTTTCGATGGAGCGGGTCTAATTAGGCCTTATAATGGACCCATTGGAATTTTAACTGAGTAAAAAGTACATCAATTGAGTTTTTGCAATATCATCGTGTCGAAATGCTTGTAATCAAGTATATGAACTCCTTAAATTTGATAAAACCTAGGTTTGCGGTCAGTTTATTATAGGTTTTTCTTTTGCGGGTCTAAATAGTCCTCACAATGGACCCGTTTGAATTTTAGCTGAGTAAAAAGTACAGAAATTGAGTTTTTGCAATATAATCGTGTCAAAATTCTCATAATCAAGTATACGAACTCGTAAAATTTGATTAAACCTTATTTTGCGGTCCGTTTGTTATAGGTTTCGGTGGAGCGGGTATAATTAGGCCTTATAATGGACCCGTTAGAATTTTAACTAAGTAAAAAGTACATAAATTGAGTTTTTGCAATATCATCGTGTCGAAATGCTCGTAATCAAGTATATGAACTCCTAAAATTTGATAAAACCCTGTTTTTGTGGTCCGTTTGTTATAGGTTTCGGAAGAGCGGGTCTAAATAGGCCTAACAATGGATCCGTTGGATTTTTACTTGAATAAAAAGTACAGAAATTGAATTTTTGCTATATAATCGTGTTGAAATACTAGTAATCAAGCATTTGAAGTCCTAAACTTTGATTAAAACTTGTTTCGCGGTACGATTTGTAGAGGTTTCAGACGAGCGGATCTAAATAGGCCTTAAAATGGACCAATTTGAATTACTTGAATAAAAACTACAGAAATTGAATTTTTGCAATATAATCATGTTGAAATACTCGTAATCAAGCATATAAACTCCTAAAATTTTATAAAAACTTGTTTCGCGGTCCGTTTTGAAGAGGTTTCAGACGAGGGGGTCTAAATAGGCCTTACAATGGACCCGTTGGAATTTTAACTTAGTAAAAAGTACAGAAATTGAGGTTTTGCAGTATTGTCGTATCGAAATGCTCATAATCAAGTATATGTACTCCTAAAATTCGATAAAACCTTATTATGCATTCTGTTTGTTATAGGTTTCGGTCTTGCGGGTCTACATAGGCCTCACAATGGACCTGTTGGAATTTTACTCGAGTAAAAAGTACATAAATTGAGTTTTTGCAATATCATCGTGTCGAAATGCTCGTAATCAAGTATATGAACTCCTAAAATTTGATAAAACCTAGTTTTGCGGTCCGTTTTTTATAGGTTTTGCTTTTGCGGGTCTAAATAGGCCTCACAATGGACCCGTTGGAATTTTAACTTTGTAAAAAGTACAAAAATTTAGTTGTTGCTATATAATCGTGTCAAAATGCTCATAATCAAGTATACGAACTCGTAGAATTTGATTAAGCCTTATTTTGAGGTCCGTTTGTTGTAGGTTTCGGTGGAGCGGGTCTTATAAGGCCTTATAATGGACCTGTTGGAATTTTAACTGAGTAAAAAGTACATAAATTGAGTTTTTGCAATATCATCGTGTCGAAATGCTCCTAATCAAGTATATGAACTCGTAAAATTTGATAAAACCTTGTTTTGTGGTTCATTTGTTATAGGTTTCGGAAGAGTGGGTCTAAATAGGCCTAACAATGGATCCGTTGGAATTTTACTTGAATAAAAAGTACAGAAATTGAATTTTTGCAATATAATCGTGTTGAAATACTAGTAATCAAGCATTTGAACTCCTAAAATTTGATTAAAACTTGTTTCGCGGTACGATTTGAAGAGGTTTCAGACGAGCGGGTCTAAATAGGCCTTAAAATGGACAAATTTGAATTACTTGAATAAAAACTACAGAAATTGAATTTTTGCAATATAATCATGTTGAAATACTCGTAATCAAGCATATAAACTCCAAAAATTTTATAAAAACTCGTTTCGCGGTCCGTTTTGAAGAGGTTTCAGACGAGGGGGTCTAAATAGGCCTTACAATGGACCCGTTGGAATTTTAACTAAGTAAAAAGTATAGAAATTGAGGTTTTGCAGTATAGTCGTATAGAAATACTCATAATCAAGTATATGAACTCCTAAAATTCGATAAAACCTTATTTTGCATTCTGTTTGTTATAAGTTTTGGTCTTGCGGGTCTAAATAGGCCTCACAATGGACCTGTTGGAATTTTACTCGAGTAAAAAGTACATAAATTGAGTTTTTGCAATATCATCGTGTCGAAATGCTCGTAATCAAGTATATGAACTCCTAAAATTTGATAAAACCTAGTTTTGCGGTCAGTTTTTTATAGGTTTTGCTTTTGCGGGTCTAAATAGACCTCACAATGGACCCGCTGGAATTTTAACTGAGTAAAAAGTACAAAAATTGAGTTTTTGCTATAAAATCGTGTCAAAATGCTCATAATCAAGTATACGAACTCATAAAATTTGATTAAGCCTTATTTTGCGGTCCGTTTGTTGTAGGTTTCGGTGGAGCTGGTTTAATAAGGCCTTATAATGGACGTGTTGGAATTTTAACTGAGTAAAAAGTACATAAATTGAGTTTTTGCAATATCATCGTGTCGAAATGCACGTGATCAAGTATATGAACTCGTAAAATTTGATAAAATCCTCTTTTGTGGTCCGCTTGTTATATATTTCGGAAGAGCGGGTCTAAATAGGCCTAACAATGGATCCGTTGGAATTTTACTTGAATAAAAAGTACAGAAATTGAATTTTTGCAATATAATCGTGTTGAAATACTAGTAATCAAGCATTTGAACTCCTAAAATTTGATTAAAACTTGTTTCGTGGTCCGATTTGTAGAGGTTTCAGACGAGCGGGTCTATATAGGCCTTAAAATGGACCAATTTGAATTTTACTTGAATAAAAACTACAGAAATTGAATTTTTGAATAATAATCGTGTTGAAATACTCGTAATCAAGCATATGAACTCCTAAAATTTTATTAAAACTTTTTTCGCGGTCCGTTTTGAAGAGGTTTCAGACGAGGGGGTCTAAATAGGCCTTACAATGAACCCGTTGGAATTTTAACTAAGTAAAAAGTACATAAATCGAGGTTTTGCAGTATAATCATGTCAAAATGCTCATAATCAAGTATATGAAATCCTAAAATTTGATAAAACCTTTTTTTGCATTCTGTTTGTTATAGGTTTCGGTCTTGCGGGTCTAAATAGGCCTCACAATGGACCTGTTGGAATTTTACTCGAGTAAAAAGTACATAAATTGAGTTTTTGCAATATCATCGTGTCGAAATGCTCGTAATCAAGTATATGAACTCCTAAAATTTGATAAAACCTAGTTTTGCGGTCAGTTTTTATAGGTTTTGCTTTTGCGGGTCTAAATAGACCTCACAATGGGCCCGTTGGAATTTTAACTGAGTAAAAAGTACAGAAATTAAGTTTTTGCAATATAATCGTGTCAAAATGCTCATAATCAAGTATATGAACTCGTAAAATTTTATTAAGCCTTATTTTGCGGTCCGTTTGTTATAGGTTTCGGTGGAGCGGGTCTAATTAGACCTTATAATGGACCCCTTGGAATTTTAACTGAGTAAAAAGTACATAAATTGAGTTTTTGCAATATCATCGTGTCGAAATTCTTGTAATCAAGTATATGAACTCCTTAAATTTGATAAAACCTAGGTTGCGGTCAGTTTATTATAGGTTTTTCTTTTGTGGGTCTAAATAGGCCTCACAATGGACCCGTTTGAATTTTAACTTAGTAAAAAGTACAAAAATTGAGTTTTTGCAATATAATCGTGTCAAAATTCTCATAATCAAGTATATGAACTCGTAAAATTTGATTAAACCTCATTTTGCGGTCCGTTTGTTATAGGTTTCGGTGGAGCGGGTCTAATTAGGCCTTATAATGGACCCGTTAGAATTTTAACTGAGTGAAAAGTACATAAATTGAGTTTTTGCAATATCATCGTGTCGAAATGCTCGTAATCAAGTATATGAACTCCTAAAATTTGATAAAACCCTATTTTTGTGGTCCGTTTGTTATAGGTTTCGGAAGAGCGGGTCTAAATAGGCCTAACAATGGATCCGTTGGATTTTTACTTGAATAAAAAGTACAGAAATTGAATTTTTGCAATATAATCGTGTTGAAATACTAGTAATCAAGCATTTGAAGTCCTAAACTTTGATTAAAACTTGTTTCGCGGTACGATTTGTAGAGGTTTCAGACGAGCGGATCTAAATAGGCCTTAAAATGGACCAATTTGAATTACTTGAATAAAAACTACAGAAATTGAATTTTTGCAATATAATCATGTTGAAATACTCGTAATCAAGCATATAAACTCCTAAAATTTTATAAAAACATGTTTCGCGGTCCGTTTTGAAGAGGTTTCAGACGAGGGGGTCTAAATAGGCCTTACAATCGACCCGTTGGAATTTTAACTGAGTAAAAAGTACAGAAATTGAGGTTTTGCAGTATAGTCGTATCGAAATGCTCATAATCAAGTATATGTACTCCTAAAATTCGATAAAACCTTATTTTGCATTCTGTTTGTTATAGGTTTCGGTCTTGCGGGTCTAAATAGGCCTCACAATGAACCTGTTGGAATTTTACTCGAGTAAAAAGTACATAAATTGAGTTTTTGCAATAACATCGTGTCAAAATGCTCGTAGTCAAGTATATGAACTCCTAAAATTTGATAAAACCTAGTTCTGCGGTCAGTTTTTTATAGGTTTTGGTTTTGCGGGTCTAAATAGGCCTTACAATGGACCCGTTGGAATTTTAACTTAGTAAAAAGTACAAAAATTGAGTTGTTGCTATATAATCGTGTCAAAATGCTCATAATCAAGTACATGAACTCGTAAAATTTGATTAAGCCTTATTTTGCGGTCCGTTTGTTGTAGGTTTCGGTGAAGCGGGTCTAATAAGGCCTTATAATGGACCTGTTGGAATTTTAACTGAGTAAAAAGTACATAAATTGAGTTTTTGCAATATCATCGTGTCGAAATGCTCCTGATCAAGTATATGAACTCATAAAATTTGATAAAACCTTGTTTTGTGGTCCGTTTGTTATAGGTTTCGGAAGAGCGGGTCTAAATAGGCCTAACAATGGATCCGTTGGAATTTTACTTGAATAAAAAGTACAGAAATTGAATTTTTGCAATATAATCGTGTTGAAATACTAGTAATCAAGCATTTGAACTCCTAAAATTTGATTAAAACTTGTTTCGCGATACGATTTGAAGAGGTTTCAAACGAGCGGGTCTAAATAGGCCTTAAAATGGACCAATTTGAATTACTTGAATAAAAACTACAGAAATTGAATTTTTGCAATATAATCATGTTGAAATACTCGTAATCAAGCATATAAACTCCTAAAATTTTATAAAAACTTGTTTCGCGGTCCGTTTTGAAGAGGTTTCAAACGAGGGGGTCTAAATAGGCCTTACAATGGACCCGTTGGAATTTTACTCGAGTAAAAAGTACATAAATTGAGTTTTTGCAATATCATCGTGTCGAAATGCTCGTAATCAAGTATATGAACTCCTAAAATTTGATAAAACCTAGTTTTGCGGTCAGTTTTTTATAGGTTTTGCTTTTGCGGGTCTAAATAGACCTCACAATGGACCCGTTGGAATTTAACTGAGTAAAAAGTACAAAAATTGAGTTTTTGCTATATAATCGTTTCAAAATGCTCATAATCAAGTATACGAACTCATAAAATTTTATTAAGCCTTATTTTGCGGTCTGTTTGTTGTAGGTTTCGGTGGAGCAGGTCTAATAAGGCCTTATAATGGACCTGTTGGAATTTTAACTGAGTAAAAAGTACATAAATTGAGTTTTTGCAATATCATCATGTCGAAATGCTCGTGATCAAGTATATGAACTCGTAAAATTTGATAAAACCCTGTTTTGTGGTCCGTTTGTTATAGGTTTCGGAAGAGCGGGTCTAAATAGGCCTAACAATGGATCTGTTGGAATTTTACTTGAATAAAAAGTACAGAAATTGAATTTTTGCAATATAATCGTGTTGAAATACTAGTAATCAAGCATTTGAACTCCTAAAATTTGATTAAAACTTGTTTCGTGGTCCGATTTGTAGAGGTTTCAGACGAGCGGGTCTATATAGGCCTTAAAATGGACCAATTTGAATTTTACTTGAATAAAAACTACAGAAATTGAATTTTTGAAAAATAATCGTGTTGAAATACTCGTAATCAAGCATATGAACTCCTAAAATTTTATTAAAACTTGTTTCGCGGTCCGTTTTGAAGAGGTTTCAGACGAGGGGGTCTAAATAGGCCTTACAATGAACCCGTTGGAATTTTAACTGAGTAAAAAGTACAGAAATCGAGGTTTTGCAGTATAATCGTGTCAAAATGCTCATAATCAAGTATATGAAATCCTAAAATTTGATAAAACCTTGTTTTGCATTATGTTTGTTATAGGTTTCGGTCTTGCGGGTCTAAGTAGGCCTCACAATGGACCTGTTGGAATTTTACTCGAGTAAAAAGTACATAAATTTAGTTTTTGCAATATCATTGTGTCGAAATGCTCGTAATCAAGTATATGAACTCCTAAAATTTGATAAAACCTAGTTTTGCGGTCAGTTTTTATAGGTTTTGCTTTTGCGGGTCTAAATAGACCTCACAATGGGCCCGTTTGAATTTTAACTGAGTAAAAAGTACAGAAATTGAGTTTTTGCAATATAATCGTGTCAAAATGCTCATAATCAAGTATATGAACTCGTAAAATTTTATTAAGCCTTATTTTGTGGTCCGTTTGTTATAGGTTTCGGTAGAGCGGGTCTAATTAGGCCTTATAATGGACCCATTAGAATTTTAACTGAGTAAAAAGTACATAAATTGAGTTTTTGCAATATCATCGTGTCGAAATGCTTGTCATCAAGTATATGAACTCCTTAAATTTGATAAAACCTAGGTTTGCGGTCAGTTTATTATAGGTTTTTCTTTTGCGGGTCTAAATAGGCCTCACAATGGACCCGTTTGAATTTTAACTGAGTAAAAAGTACAGAAATTGAGTTTTGCAATATAATCGTGTCAAAATTCTCATAATCAAGTATATGAACTCGTAAAATTTGATTAAACCTTATTTTGTGGTCCGTTTGTTATAGGTTTCGGTGGAGCGGGTCTAATTAGGCCCTATAATGGACCCGTTAGAATTTTAACTGAGTAAAAAGTACATAAATTGAGTTTTTGCAATATCATCGTGTCAAAATGCTCGTAATCAAGTATATGAACTCCTAAAATTTGATAAAACCTAGTTTTGTGGTTAGTTTTTTATAGGTTTTGCTTTTGCGGGTCTAAATAGGCCTCACAATGGACCCGTTGGAATTTTAACTTAGTAAAAAGTACAAAAATTGAGTTGTTGCTATATAATCGTGTCAAAATGCTCATAATCAAGTATATGAACTCGTAAAATTTGATTAAGCCTTATTTTGCGGTCCGTTTGTTGTAGGTTTCGGTGGAGCGGGTCTAATAAGGCCTTATAATGGACCTGTTGGAATTTTAACTGAGTAAAAAGTACATAAATTGAGTTTTTGCAATATCATCGTGTCGAAATGCTCCTGGTCAAGTATATGAACTCGTAAAATTTGATAAAACCTTGTTTTGTGGTTTGTTTGTTATAGGTTTCGGAAGAGCGGGTCTATATAGGCCTAACAATGGATCCGTTGGAATTTTACTTGAATAAAAAGTACAGAAATTGAATTTTTGCAATATAATCGTGTTGAAATACTAGTAATCAAGCATTTGAACTCCTAAAATTTGATTAAAACTTGTTTCGCGGTACGATTTGAAGAGGTTTCAGACGAGCGGGTCTAAATAGGCCTTAAAATGGACCAATTTGAATTACTTGAATAAAAACTACAGAAATTGAATTTTTGCAATATAATCATGTTGAAATACTCGTAATCAGGGATATAAACTCCTAAAATTTTATAAAAACTTGTTTCGCGGTCCGTTTTGAAGAGGTTTCAGACGAGGGGGTCTAAATAGGCCTTACAATGGACCCGTTGGAATTTTAACTGAGTAAAAAGTACAGAAATTGAGGTTTTGCAGTATAGTCGTATCGAAATGCTCATAATCAAGTATATGAACTCCTAAAATTCGATAAAACCTTATTTTGCATTCTATTTGTTATAAGTTTCGGTCTTGCGAGTCTAAATAGGCCTCACAATGGACCTGTTGGAATTTTACTCGAGTAAAAAGTACATAAATTGAGTTTTTGCAATATAATCGTGTCGAAATGCTCGTAATCAAGTATATGAACTCCTAAAATTTTATAAAACCTAGTTTTGCGGTCAGTTTCTTATAGGTTTTGCTTTTGCGGGTCTAAATAGGCCTCACAATGGACCCGTTAGAATTTAACTTAGTAAAAAGTACAAAATTTGAGTTTTTGCTATATAATCATTTCAAGATGCTTATAATCAAGTATACGAACTCATAAAATTTTATTAAGCCTTATTTTGCGATCCGTTTGTTGTAGGTTTTGGTGGAGCAGGTCTAATAAGGCCTTATAATGGACCTGTTGGAATTTTAACTAAGTAAAAAGTACATAAATTGAGTTTTTGCAATATCATCGTGTCGAAATGCTCGTGATCAAGTATATGAACTCGTAAAATTTGATAAAACCCTATTTTGTGGTCCGTTTGTTATAGGTTTCGGAAGAGCGGGTCTAAATAGGCCTAACAATGGATCCGTTGGAATTTTACTTGAATAAAAAGTACAGAAATTGAATTTTTGCAATATAATCGTGTTGAAATACTAGTAATCAAGCATTTGAACTCCTAAAATTTGATTAAAACTTGTTTCGTGGTCCGATTTGTAGAGGTTTAAGACGAGCGGGTCTATATAGGCCTTAAAATGGACCAATTTGAATTTTACTTGAATAAAAACTACAGAAATTGAATTTTTAAAAAATAATCGTGTTGAATTACTCGTAATCAAGCATATGAACTCCTAAAATTTTATTAAAACTTGTTTCGCGGTCCGTTTTGAAGAGGTTTCAGACGAGGGGGTCTAAATAGGCCTTACAATGAACCCGTTGGAATTTTAACTGAGTAAAAAGTACAGAAATCGAGGTTTTGCAGTATAATCGTGTCAAAATGCTCATAATCAAGTATATGAACTCCTAAAATTTGATAAAACCTTGTTTTGCATTCTGTTTGTTATAGGTTTCGGTCTTGCGGGTCTAAATAGGCCTCACAATGGACCTGTTGGAATTTTACTCGAGTAAAAAGTACATAAATTGAGTTTTTGCAATATCATCGTGTCGAAATTCTCGTAATCAAGTATATGAACTCCTAAAATTTGATAAAACCTAGTTTTGCGGTCAGTTTTTATAGGACCCGTTGGAATTTTAACTGAGTAAAAAGTACAGAAATTGAGTTTTTGCAATATAATCGTGTCAAAATGCTCATAATCAAGTATATGAACTCGTAAAATTTGATTAAGCCTTATTTTGCAGTCCGTTTGTTATAGGTTTCGGTGGAGCGGGTCTAATTAGGCCTTATAATGGACCCATTGGAATTTTAACTGAGTAAAAAGTACATAAATTGAGTTTTTGCAATATCATCGTGTCGAAATGCTCGTAATCAAGTATATGAACTCCTTAAATTTGATAAAACCTAGGTTTGCGGTCAGTTTATTATAGGTTTTTCTATGCGGGTCTAAATAGGCCTCACAATGGACCCGTTTGAATTTTAACTGAGTAAAAAGTACAGAAATTGATTTTTTGCAATATAATCGTGTCAAAATTCTCATAATCAAGTATATGAACTCGTAAAATTTGATTAAACCATATTTTGCGGTCCATTTGTTATAGGTTTCGGTGGAGCCGGTCTAATTAGGCCTTATAATGGACCCGTTGGAATTTTAACTGAGTAAAAATTGCATAAATTGAGTTTTTGCAATATCATCATGTCGAAATGTTCGTAATCAAGTATATGAATTCATAAAATTTGATAAAACCTAGTTTTGCGGTCATTTTTTTATAGGTTTTGCTTTTGCGGGTCTAAATAGGCCTCACAATGGACCCGTTGGAATTTTAACTGAGTAAAAAGTACAGAAATTGATTTTTTGCAATATAATCGTGTCAAAATGCTCATAATCAAGTATATGAATTCGTAAAATTTGATTAAGCCTTATTTTGCGGTCCGTTTGATATAGGTTTCGGTAGAGCGGGTCTAATTAGGCCTTATAATGGACCTGTTGGAATTTTAACTTAGTAAAAAGTACATAAATTGAGTTTTTGCAATATCATCGTGTCGAAATGCCCGTGATCAAGTATATGAACTTTTAAAATTTGATAAAACCTTGTATTTGTGGTCCGTTTGTTATAGGTTTCGGAAGAGCGGGTCTAAATAGTCCTAACAATGGATCCGTTGGAATTTTACTTGAATAAAAAGTACAAAAATTGAATTTTTGCAACATAATCGTTTTGAAATACTAGTAATCAAGCATTTGAACTGCTAAAATTTGATTAAAACTTGTTTCGCAGTCCGATTTGTAGAGGTTTCAGACGAGCGGGTCTAAATAGGCCTTAAAGTGGACCAATTTGAATTACTTGAATAAAAACTACAGAAATTGAATTTTTGCAATATAATCGTGTTGAAATACTCGTAATCAAGCATATGAACTCCTAAAATTTTATTAAAACTTGTTTCGCGGTCCGTTTTGAAGAGGTTTCAGACGAGGGGTCTAAATTGGCCTTACAATGGACCCGTTGGAATTTTAACTGAGTAAAAAGTACAGAAATTGAGGTTTTGCAGTATAATAGTGTCGAAATGCTCATAATCAAGTACATGAACTCCTAAAATTCGATAAAACCTTGTTTTACATTCTGTTTGTTATAGGTTTCGGTCTTGTGGGTCTAAATAGGCCTCACAATTGACCTGTTGGAATTTTACTAGAGTAAAAAGTACATAAATTGAGTTTTTGCAATATCATCGTGTCGAAATGCTCGTAATCAAGTATATGAACTCCTAAAATTTGATAAAACCTAGTTTTGGGGTCAATTTTTTATAGGTTTTTCTTTAGCGGGTCTTAATAGGCCTCACAATGGACCCATTGGAATTTTAACTGAGTAAAAAGTACAGAAATTGAGTTTTTGCAATATAATCGTGTCAAAATGCTCATAATCAAGTATATGAACTCATAAAATTTGATTAAGCCTTATTTTGCGGTCCGTTTGTTATACTTTTCGGTGGAGCGGGTCTAATTAGGCCTAATAATGGACCCGTTGGAATTTTAACTTAGTAAAAAGTACATACATTGAGTTTTTGCAATATCATCGTGTCGAAATGCTCGTAATCAAGTATATGAACTCCTAAAATTTGATAAAACCTTGTTTTTGTGGTCCGTTTGTTATAGGTTTCGGAAGAGCGGGTCTAAATAGGCCTAACAATGGATCCGTTGGAATTTTACTTGAATAAAAAGTACAGAAATTGATTTTTTGCATTATAATCATGTTGAAATACTAGTAATCAAGCATTTGAACTCCTAAAATTTGATTAAAACTTGTTTCGCGGTCCGATTTGTAGAGGTTTCAGACGAGCGGGTCTAAATAGGCCTTAAAATGGATCAATTTGAATTTTACTTGAATAAAAACTACAGATATTGAATTTGTGCAATATAATCGTGTTGAAATACTCGTAATCAAGCATATGAACTCCTAAAATTTTATTAAAACTTGTTTCGCGGTCTGTTTTGAATAGGTTTCAGACGAGGGGGTCTAAATAGGCCTTACAATGGACCCGTTGGAATTTTAACTAAGTAAAAAGTACAGAAATTGAGGTTTTGCAGTATAATCGTGTCGAAATGCTCATAATCAAGTACATGAACTCCTAAAATTCGATAAAAACTTGTTTTACATTCTGTTTGTTATAGGTTTCGGTCTTGCGGGTCTAAATAGGCCTCACAATAGACCTGTTGGAATTTTACTCGAGTAAAAAGTGCATAAATTGAGTTTTTGCAATATCATCGTGTCGAAATGCTCGTAATCAAGTATATGAACTCCTAAAATTTGATAAATCCTAGTTTTGCGGTCATTTTTTTTATAGGTTTTGCTTTTGCGGGTCTAAATAGGCCTCACAGTGGACCCGTTGGAATTTTAACTGAGTAAAAAGTACAGAAATTGAGTTTTTGCAATATAATCGTGTCAAAATGCTCATAGTCAAGTATATGAACTCGTAAAATTTGATTAAGCCTTATTTTGTGGTCCGTTTGTTTTAGGTTTCGGTGGAGCGGGTCTAATTAGGCCTTATAATGGACCCGTTGGAATTTTAACTGAGTAAAAAGTACATAAACTGAGTTTTTGCAATATCATCGTGTCGAAATGCTCGTAATCAAGTATATGAACTCCTAAAATTTGATAAAACCTTGTGTCTATGGTCCGTTTGTTATAGGTTTCGGAAGAGGGGGTCTAAATAGGCTTAACAATGGATCCGTTGGAATTTTACTTGAATAAAAAGTACATAAATTGAATTTTTGCAATATAATCGTGTTGAAATACTTGTAATCAAGCATTTGAACTCCTAAAATTTGATTAAAACTTGTTTCGCGCTTCGATTTGTAGAGGTTTCAGACGAGCGGGTCTAAATAGGCCATAAAATGGACCAATTTGAATTTTACTTGAATAAAAACTATATAAATTGAATTTTTGCAATATAATCATGTTGAAATACTCGTAATCAAGCATATGAACTCCTATAATTTTATTAAAACTTGTTTCGCGGTCCGTTTTGAAGAGGTTTCAGACGAGGGGGACTAAATAGGCCTTACAATGGACCCGTTGGAATTTTAACTGAGTAAAAAGTACAGAAATTGAGGTTTTGCGGTATAATCGTGGCGAAATGCTCATATTCAAGTATATGAACTCCTAAAATTTGATAAAACCTTGTTTTGCATTCTGTTTGTTATAGGTTTCGGTCTTGCGGGTCTAAATAGGCCTCACAATGGACCTGTTGGAATTTTACTCAAGTAAAAAGTACATAAATAGAGTTTTTGCAATATCATCGTGTCAAAATGCTCGTAATCAAGTATATGAACTCCTAAAATTTGATAAAACCTAGTTTTGCGGTCAGTTTTTTTATAGGTTTTGCTTTTGCGGGTCTAAATAGGCCTCACAATGGACCCGTTGGAGTTTTAACATGGTAAAAAGTATAGAAATTGAGGTTTTGCGCTATAATCGTGTTGAAATGCTCATATTCAAGTATATGAACTCCTAAAAGTTGATAAAACCTTGTTTTGCATTCTGTTTGTTATAGGTTTCGGTCTTGCGGGTCTAAATAGGCCTCAAAATGGATCTGTTGGAATTTTACTCGAGTAAAAAGTACATAAATTGAGTTTTTGCAATATCATCGTGTCAAAATGCTCGTAATCAAGTATATGAACTCCTAAAATTTGATAAAACCTTGTTTTTGTGGTCCGTTTATTATAGGTTTCGAAAGAGCGGGTCTAAATAGGCTTAAAAATGGATCCGTTGGAATTTTACTTGAATAAAAAGTACAGAAATTGAATTTTTGCAATATAATCGTGTTGAAATACTAGTAATCAAGCATTTGAACTCCTAAAATTTGATTAAAACTTGTTTCGCGGTTCGATTTGTAAAGGTTTCAGACAAGCGGGTCTAAATAGGCCTTACAATGGACCCGTTCGAATTTTACTTGAGTAAAATGTACAGAAATTGAATTTTGGCATTATAATCGTGTTGAAATACTTGTAATCAAGCATATGAACTCCAAAAATTTTATTAAAACATGTTTTGTGGTCCGTTTTGAAGAGGTTTCGGACGAGGGGGACTAAATAGGCCTTACAATGGACCCGTTGGAATTTTAACTGAGTAAAAAGTACAAAAATTGAGGTTTTGCGGTATAATCGTGTCGAAGTGCTCATATTCAAGTATATGAACTCCTAAAATTTGAGAAAACCTTGTTTTGCATTCTGTTTGTTATAGGTTTCGGTCTTGCGGGTCGAAATAGGCCTCACAATGGACCTGTTGGAGTTTTACTCTAGTAAAAAGTACATAAAATGAGTTTTTGCAATATCGTCGTGTCGAAATGCTCGTAATCAAGTAAATGAACTCCTAAAATTTGATAAAACCTAGTTTTGCGGTCTGTTTTTATAGGTTTTGCTTTTGCGGGTCTAAAAGGGCCTCACAATGGACCCGTTGGAATTTTAACTGAGCAAAAAGTACAGAAATTGAGGTTTTGCAGTATAATCGTGTCGAAATGCTCATAATCAAGTATATAAACTTCTAAAATTCGATAAAACCTTGTTTTGCATTCTGTTTGTTATAGGTTTCGGTCTTCCGGGACTAAATAGGCCTCACAATGGACCTGTTGGAAATTTACTCGAGTAAAAAGTACATAAATTGAGTTTTTTGCAATATCATCGTGTCGAAATGCTCGTAATCAAGTATATGAACTCCTAAAATTTGATAAAACCTTGTTTTTGTGGTCCGTTTTTTATAGGTTTCGGAAGAGCGGGTCTAAATAGGCCTAACAATGGATCCGTTGGAATTTTACTTGAATAAAAAGTACAAAAATTGAATTTTTGCAATATAATCGTGTTGAAATACTAGTAACCAAGCATTTGAACTCCTAAAATTTGATTAAAACTTGTTTCGCAATCCGATTTTTAAAGGTTTCAGACAAGCGGGTCTAAATAGGCCTTAAAATGGACCAACTTGAATAAATAGTACAGAAATGGAATTTACTTATTTCGCGGTCTGTTTTGTAGAGAATTCGGACGAGCAAGTCTAAATATGCCTTACAATGGACCCGTTGAAATTTTAACAAAGTAAAAAGTACAGAATTAAGTTTTTGCAATGCCATCGTGTCAAAATGCTCGTAATCAAGTATATGAACTCCTAAAATTTGATAAAACCTAGTTTTGCGGTCCGTTTTTTATAGGTTTCGGTCTTGCGGGTCTAAATAGGCCTTACAATGGACCAATTGGAATTTTAACTGGGTAAAAAGTACAGAAATTGAGTTTTTGAAATATAATCATTTTGATATGCTCATAATCAAGTATATGAACTCCTAAAATTTGGTAAAACCTTATTCTTTCGGTCCGTTTGTTATAGGTTTCGGAGGAGCAGGTCTAAATAGGCCTTACAATGGACCCGTTCGAATTTTACTTGAGTAAAAAGTACAGAAATTGAGTTTTTGCAAAATAATTGTGTTGAAATGCTTGTAATCAAGTATATGAACTCCTAAAATTTGATTAAAACTTGTTTTGCGGTCCGTTTTGTAAAGGTTTTCAGAAGTGGGTCTAAATAGGCCTTACAATGGAGTCGTTGGAATTTTTACTGAGTAAAAAGTACAGAAATTGAGTTTTTGAAATATAATTGTGTCAAAATGCTCATAATCAAGTATATGAACTCCTAAATTTTGATAAACCTTGTTTTTGCGGTTCCTTTGTTATAGGTTTCGGACGAGCTGGTCTAAATAGGCCTTAAAATGGACCAATTGGAATTTTACTTGAATAAAATCTACATAAATTAAATTTTTGCCATATAATCGTGTTGAAATACTCGTAACCAAGCATATGAACTCCTAAAGTTTGATTAAAACTTGTTTCCCGGTCCGTTTTGAAGAGGTTTCAGACGAGGGGGTCTAAATAGGCATTACAATGGACCCGTTGGAATTTTAACTAAGTTAAATGTACAAAAATTGAGGTTTTGCAGTATATTCATGTCGAAATGCTCATAATCAAGTATATGAACTCCTAAAGTTTGATAAAACCTTGTTTTGCAATCAGTTTGTTATAGATTTCGGTCGTGCGGGTCTAAATAGGCCTCACAATGGACCCGTTGGAATTTTACTTGAATAAAAAGTACAGAAATTGAATTTTTGCAATATAATCGTGTTGAAATACTCGTAATCAAGAATTTGAACTCCAAAAATTTGATTAAAACTTGTTTCGCAGTCTGATTTGTAGAGGTTTCAGATGAGCGGGTCTAAATAGGCCTTACAATGCACCCGTTGGAATTTTACTTGAGTAAAAAGTATAGAAATTGAGTTTTTGCAATATAATCATGTTGAAATGCTTATAATCAAGTATATAAACTCCTAAAATTTGGTTAAAACTTGTTTCACGGTTCGTTTTGTAGAGATTTCGGACGAGCAAGTCTATATATGCCTTACAATTGACCCGTTGGAATTTTAACAAAGTAAAAAGTATAGAAATTGAGTTTTTGCAATATCATCGTGTCGAAATGCTCCTAATCAAGTATATGAACTCCTAAAATTTGATAAAACCTAGTTTTGCGGTCCGTTTTTTATAGGTTTCAGTATTGCGGGTCTAAATAGGCCTCACAATGGACTCATTGGAATTTTAACTGAGTAAAAAGTACATAAATTGAGTTTTTGAAATATAATCATGTCGAAATGCTCTTAATCAAGTATATGAACTCCTAAAATTTGGTAAAACCTTATTTTTTCGGTCCGTTTGTTATAGGTTTTGGAGGAGCGGGTCTAAATCGGCCTTAAAATGGACCCATTGGAATTTTACTTGAATAAAAACTACATAAATTGAATTTTTGCAATATAATCGTATTGAAATACTCGTAATCAAGCATATGAACTCCTAAAATTTGATTAAAACTTTTTTCGCGATCCGTTTTGTAGAGGTTTCAGACGAGCGGGTCTAAATAGGCCTTACAATTGACCCGTTCGAATTTTACTTGAGTAAAATGTACAGAAATTGAGTTTTTGCAATATAATTGTGTTAAAATGCTTGTAATCAAGTATATGAACTCCTAAAATTTGATTATAACTTGTTTTGCGGTCCGTTATGTAGAGGTTTTAGAAGCGGGTCTAAATAGGCCTTACAATGGAGCCGTTGGAATTTTCACTAAGTAAAAAGTACAAAAATTGAGTTTTTGAAATATAATCGTGTCGAAATGCTCATAATCAAGTATATGAACTCCTAAAATTTGATAAAACCTTGTTTTTACGGTCCGTTTGTTATAGGTTTCGGACGAGCGGGTCTAAATAGGCCTTAAAATGGACCCATTGGAATTTTACTTGAATAAAAACTAGATAAATTGAATTTTTGCAATAAAATCGTGTTGAAATACTCGTAAGCAAGCATATGAACTCCTAAAATCTGATTAAAACTTTTTTCTCGATCCGTTTTGGAGAGGTTTCAGACGAGCGGGTCTAAATAGGCCTTACAATGGACCCGTTCGAATTTTAACTGAGTAAAAATTAAGAAATTGAGGTTTTGCAGTATAATCATGTCGAAATGCTCATAATCAAGTTTATGAACTCCTAAAATTTGATAAAACCTTGTTTTGCTATCTGTTTGTTATAGGTTTCGGTCTTGCGGGTATAAATAGGTCTCACAATGGACCCGTTGGAATTTTACTCGAGTAAAAAGTACATAAATTGAGTTTTTGCAATATCATCGTGTCGAAATGCTCATAATAAAGTATATGTTTTCCTAAAATTTGATAAAACCTTGATTTTGCGATCCGTTTGTTATAGGTTTCGGAAGAGCGGGTCTAAATAGGCTTAACAATGGATCCGTTGGAATTTTACTTGAATAAAAAGTACAGAAATTGAATTTTTGCTATATAATCGTGTTGAAATACTCGTAATCAAGAATTTGAACTCCTAAAATTTGATTAAAACTTATTTCACGGTCTGATTTGTAGAGGTTTCAGACGAGCGGGTCTAAATAGGTCTTACAATGGACCCGTTGGAACCTTAGTTGAGGAAAAAGTATAGAAATTGAGTTTTTGCAATATAATCGCATTGAAATACTCGTAATAAAGTATTTGAACTCCTAAAATTTGATTAAAACTTGTTTCTCGGTCCGTTTTGTAGAGGTTTCAGACGAGCGGGTCTAAATAGGCCTTACAATGGACCCGTTGGAATTTTACTTGAGTAAAAAGTTCAGAAATTGAGTTTTTGCAATATAATTGTGTTGAAATGCTTGTAATCAAGTATATGAACTCCTAAGATTTGATTAAAACTTGTTTTGTAGTCCGCTTTGTAGAGATTTCAGACGAGCGAGTCTAAATAGGCCTTACAATGGACCCGTTGGAATTTTAACTGAGTAAAAAGTAAAGAAATTGAGTTTTGCAATATAATCATGTTGAAATGCTCATAATCAAGTATATAAACTCCTAAAATTTGGTTAAAACTAGTTTCGCGGACCGTTTTGTAGAGATTTCGGACGAGCAAGTCTAAATATGCCTTACAATGGACCCGTTGGAATTTTAACAAAGTAAAAAGTACAGAAATTGAGTTTTTGCAATATCATCGTGTTGAAATGCTCCTAATCAAGTATATGAACTCCTAAAATTTGATAAAACCTAGTTTTGCGGTCCGTTTTTAGAGGTTTCAGTCTAACGGGTCTAAATAGGCCTCACAATGGACCCATTTGAATTTTAACTGAGTAAAAAGTACATAAATTGAGTTTTTGAAATATAATCATGTCGAAATGCTCTTAATCAAGTATATGAACTCCTAATATTTGGTAAAACCTTATTTTTTCGGTCCGTTTGTTATAGGTTTCGGAGGAGCGGGTCTAAATAGGCCTTAAAATGGACCCATTGGAATTTTACTTGAATAAAAACTACATAAATTTAATTTTTGAAATATAATCGTATTGAAATACTCGTAATCAAGCATATGAACTCCTAAAATTTGATTAAAACTTTTTTCGCGATCCGTTTTGTAGAGGTTTCAGACGAGCGGGTCTAAATAGGCCATACAATGGACCCGTTCGAATTTTCCTTGAGTAAAAATTACAAAAATTGAGTTTTTGCAATATAATTGTGCTGAAATGCTTGTAATCAAGTATATGAACTCCTAAAATTTGATTAAAACTTGTTTTGCGGTCCGTTTTGTAGAGGTTTCAGAAGTGGGTCTAAATAGACCTTACAATGGAGCTGTTGGAATTTTTACTGAGTAAAAAGTACAGAAATTGAGTTTTTGAAATATAATCGTGTCGAAATGCTCATAATCAAGTATATGAACTCCTAAAATTTGATAAAACCTTGTTTTTGCGGTTCGTTTGTTATAGGTTTCAGACGAGCTGGTCTAAATAGGCCTTAAAATGGACCAATTGGAATTTTACTTGAATAAAAGCTACATAAATTAAATTTTTGCAATATAATCGTGTTGAAATATTCGTAATCAAGCATATGAACTCCTAAAATTTGATTAAAACTTGTTTCTGGTCCGTTTTGAAGAGGTTTCAGATGATGGGGCCTAAATAGGCCTTACAATGGACCCGTTGGAATTTTAACTGAGTAAAAAGTACAAAAAATGAGTTTTTGCAATATCATCATGTCGAAATGATCGTAATCAAGTGTATGAACTCCTAAAATTTGATAAAACCTTGTTTTTGTGGTCCGTTTGTTATAGGTTTCGGAAGAGCGAGTCTAAATAGGCCTAACAATGGATCCGTTGGAATTTTACTTGAATAAAAACTACATAAATTGAATTTTTGCAATATAATCGTGTTAAAATACTCGTAATCAAGCATTTGAACTCCTAAAATTTGATCAAAACTTGTTTCGCGGTCCGATTTGTAGAGGTATCAGACGAGCGGGTCTAAATAGGCCGTACGATGGACCCATTAGAATTTTACTTAAGTAAAAAGTATAGAAATTGAGTTTTTGCAATATAATCATGTTTAAATACTCGTAATCAAGTATATGAACTCCTAAGGTTTGATTAAAACTTGTTTCGCGGTCCGTTTTGTAGAGGTTTCATACGAGCAGGTCTAAATAGGCCTTACAATGGACCCGTTGGACTTTTACTTGAGTAAAAAGTACAGAAATTGAGTTTTTGCAATATAATTGTGTTGAAATGCTTGTAATCAAGTATACGAACTCCTAAAATTTGATTAAAACTTGTTTCGCTGTCCGTTTTTTAGAGGTTTCGGAAGCGGGTCTGAATAGGCCTTACAATGGACCCGTTGGAATTTTAATTGAGCAAAAAGTACAGAAATTGAGTTTTTGAAATATAATCGTGTCGAAATGCTCGTAATCAAGTATATGAACTCCTAAAATTTGATAAGACCTTGTTTTTGTGGTTCGTTTGTTATAGGTTTCGTACGAGCTAGTCTAAATAGGCCTTAAAATAGACTCATTGGAATTTTACTTGAGTAAAAACTATAGAAATTGAATTTTTGCAATATAATTGTATTGAAATACTCATAATCAAACATATAAGCTCCTAAAATTTGATTAAAACTTTTTTCACGGTCCGTTTTGTAGAGGTTTCAGACGAGCGAGTCTAAATAGGCCTTACAATGGACCCGTTGGAATTTTACTTGAGTAAAAAGTACAAAAATTGAGTTTTTGCAATATAATCGTGTCGAAATGCTCATAATCAAGTATATGAACTCGTAAAATTCGATTAAGCCTTATTTTGCGGTCCGTTTGTTATAGGTTTTTGTCGAGCGGGTCTAATTAGCCCTTATAATGGACTCGTTGGAATTTTAACTGAGTAAAAAGTATAAAAAATGAGTTTTTGCAATATCATCGTGTCGAAATGATCGTAATCAAGTGTATGAACTCCTAAATTTTGATAAAACCTTGTTTTTATGGTCCGTTTGTTATAGGTTTCGGAAGAGCGGGTCTAAATAGGCCTAACAATGGATCCGTTGGAATTTTACTTGAATAAAAACTACAGAAATTGAATTTTTGCAATATAATCGTGTTGAAATACTCGTAATGAAGCATTTGACCTCCTAAAATTTGATTAAAACTTGTTTCGCGGTCCGATTTGTAGAGGTATCAGACGAGCGGGTCTAAATAGGCCTTACAATGGACCCATTGGAATTTTACTTAAGTAAAAAGTATAGAAATTGAGTTTTTGCAATATAATCGTGTTGAAATACTCGTAATCAAGTATATGAACTCCTAAAGTTTGATTAAAACTTGTTTCGCGGTCCGTTTTGAAGAGGTTTCATACGAGCGGGTCTAAATAGGCCTTACAATGGACCAATTTGAATTTTACTTGAATAAGAACTAAAGAAATTGAATTATTGCGATATAATCGTGTTGAAATACTCGTAATCAAGCATATGAACTCCTAAAATTTTATTAAAACTTGTTTCGCGGTCCGTTTTGAAGAGGTTTCAGACGAGGGCATCTAAATAGGCCTTACAATGGACCCGTTGGAATTTTAACTGAGTAAAAAGTACAGAAATTGTGGTTTTGCAGTATAATCGTGCCGAAATTCTCATAATCAAGTATATGAACTCCTAAAATTTGATAAAACCTTGTTTTGCATTCTGTTTGTTATAGGTTTCGGTCTTGCGGGTCTAAATAGGCCTCACAATAGACCTGTTGGAACTTTACTCGAGTAAAAAGTACATAAATTGAGTTTTTGCAATATCATCGTGTCGAAATGCTCGTAATCAAGTATATGAACTCCTAAAATTTGATAAAACCTAGTTTTGCGATCAGGTTTTTTTATAGCTTTTGCTTTTGCGGGTCTAAATAGGCATCACAATGGACCCGTTGTAATTTTAACTTAGTAAAAGGTACAGAAATTGAGTTTTTTCTATATAATCGTGTCAAAATGCTCATAATCAAGTATATGAACTCGTAAAATTTGATTAAGCCTTGTTTTACGGTCCATTTGTTATAGGTTTCTGTGGAGCGGGTCTAATTAGGCCTTATAATGGACCCGTTGGAATTTTAACTGAGTAAAAAGTACATAAATTGAGTTTTTGCAATATCACCGTGTCGAAATGCTCGTAATCAAGTATATGAACTCATAAAATTTGATAAAACCTTGTTTTTGCGGTCCGTTTGTTATAGGTTTTGGAAGAGCGGGTCTAAATAGGCCTAACAATGGATCCGTTGGAATTTTACTTGAATAAAAAGTACAGAAATTGAATTTATGCAATATAATCGTGATGAAATACTAGTAATCAAGCATTTGAACTCCTAAGGTTTGATTAAAACTTGTTTCGCGGTCCGATTTGTAGAGGTTTCAGACGAGCGGGTCTAAATAGGCCTTAAAATGGACCAATTTGAATTTTACTTGAAAAAAAACTACAGATATTGAATTTTTGCAATATAATCGTGTTGAAATACTCGTAATCAAGCATATGAACTCCTAAAATTTGATTAAAACTTTTTTCGCGATCCGTTTTGTAGAGGTTTCAGACAAGCCGGTCTAAATAGGCCATACAATGGACCCGTTCGAATTTTACTTGAATAAAAATTACAAAAATTGAGTTTTTGCAATATAATTGTTCTGAAATGCTTGTAATCAAGTATATGAACTCCTAAAATTTGATTAAAACTTGTTTTGCGGTCCGTTTTGTAGAGGTTTCAGAAGTGGGTCTAAATAGACCTTACAATGGAGCTGTTGGAATATTTACTGAGTAAAAAGTACAGAAATTGAGTTTTAAATATAACCGTGTCGAAATGCTCATAATCAAGTATATGAACTCCTAAAATTTGATAAAACCTTGTTTTTGCGGTTCGTTTGTTATAGGTTTCAACGAGCTGGTCTAAATAGGCCTTAAAATGGACCAATTGGAATTTTACTTGAATAAAAGCTACATAAATTAAATTTTTGCAATATAATCGTGTTGAAATACTCGTAATCAAGCATATGAACTCCTAAAATTTGATTAAAACTTGTTTCTGGTCCGTTTTGAAGAGGTTTCAGACGATGGGGCCTAAATAGGCCTTACAATGGACCCGTTGGAATTTTAACTGAGTAAAAAGTACAAAAAATGAGTTTTTGCAATATCATCATGTCGAAATGATCGTAATCAAGTGTATGAACTCCTAAAATTTGATAAAACCTTTTTTTTGTGGTCCGTTTGTTATAGGTTTCGGAAGAGCGAGTCTAAATAGGCCTAACAATGGATTCGTTGGAATTTTACTTGAATAAAAACTACAGAAATTGAATTTTTGCAATATAGGTTTCAGACGAGCGGGTCTAAATAGGCCGTACGATGGACCCATTAGAATTTTACTTAAGTAAAAGTATAGAAATTGAGTTTTTGCAATATAATCATGTTTAAATACTCGTAATCAAGTATATGAACTCCTAATGTTTGATTAAAACTTGTTTCGCGGTCCGTTTTGTAGAGGTTTTATACGAGCAGGTCTAAATAGGCCTTACAATGGACCCGTTGGAATTTTACTTGAGTAAAAAGTACAGAAATTGAGTTTTTGCAATATAATTGTGTTGAAATGCTTGTAATCAAGTATACGAACTCCTAAAATTTGATTAAAACTTGTTTCGCTGTCCATTTTTTAGAGGTTTCGGAAGCGGGTCTGAATAGGCCTTACAATGGACCCGTTGGAATTTTAATTGAGCAAAAAGTACAGAAATTGAGTTTTTGAAATATAATCGTGTCGAAATGCTCGTAATCAAGTATATGAACTCCTAAAATTTGATAAGACCTTGTTTTTGTGGTTCGTTTGTTATAGGTTTCGTACGAGCTAGTCTAAATAGGCCTTAAAATGGACTCATTGGAATTTTACTTGAGTAAAAACTATAGAAATTGAACTTTTGCAATATAATTGTATTGAAATACTCATAATCAAACATATAAACTCCTAAAATTTGATTAAAACTTTTTTAACGGTCCGTTTTGTAGAGGTTTCAGACGAGCGAGTCTAAATAGGCCTTACAATGGACCCGTTGGAATTTTACTTGAGTAAAAAGTACAAAAATTGAGTTTTTGCAATATAATCGTGTCGAAATGCTCATAATCAAGTATATGAACTCGTAAAATTTGATTAAGCCTTATTTTGTTGTCCGTTTGTTATAGGTTTTTGTCGAGCGGGTCTAATTAGCCCTTATAATGGACTCGTTGGAATTTTAACTGAGTAAAAAGTATAAAAAATGAGTTTTTGCAATATCATCGTGTCGAAATGATCGTAATCAAGTGTATGAACTCCTAAAATTTGATAAAACCTTGTTTTTGTGGTCCGTTTGTTATAGGTTTCGGAAGAGCGGGTCTAAATAGGCCTTACAATGGACCCATTGGAATTTTACTTAAGTAAAAAGTATAGAAATTGAGTTTTTGCAATATAATCGTGTTGAAATACTCGTAATCAAGTATATGAACTCCTAAAGTTTGATTAAAACTTGTTTCGCGGTCCGTTTTGAAGAGGTTTCATACGAGCGGGTCTAAATAGGCCTTACAATGGACCAATTTGAATTTTACTTGAATAAGAACTAAAGAAATTGAATTATTGCGATATAATCGTGTTGAAATACTCGTAATCAAGCATATGAACTCCTAAAATTTTATTAAAACTTGTTTCACGGTCCGTTTTGAAGAGGTTTCAGACGAGGGCATCTAAATAGGCCTTACAATGGACCCGTTGAAATTTTAACTGAGTAAAAAGTACAGAAATTGTGGTTTTGCAGTATAATCGTGCCGAAATTCTCATAATCAAGTATATGAACTCCTAAAATTTGATAAAACCTTGTTTTGCATTCTGTTTGTTATAGGTTTCGGTCTTGCGGGTCTAAATAGGCCTCACAATAGACCTGTTGGAACTTTACTCGAGTAAAAAGTTCATAAATTGAGTTTTTGCAATATCATCGTGTCGAAATGCTCGTAATCAAGTATATGAACCCCTAAAATTTGATAAAACCTAGTTTTGCGATCAGTTTTTTATAGGTTTTACTTTTGCGGGTCTAAATAGGCCTCACAATGGACCCGTTGTAATTTTAACTGAGTAAAAGGTACAGAAATTGAGTTTTTTCTGTATAATCGTGTCAAAATGCTCATAATCAAGTATATGAACTAGTAAAATTTGATTAAGCCTTATTTTACGGTCCATTTATTATAGGTTTCTGTGGAGCGGGTCTAATTAGGCCTTATAATGGACCCGTTGGAATTTTAACTGAGTAAAAAGTACATAAATTGAGTTTTTGCAATATCACCGTGTCGAAATGCTCGTAATCAAGTATATGAACTCATAAAATTTGATAAAACCTTGTTTTTGCGGTCCGTTTGTTATAGGTTTTGGAAGAGCGGGTCTAAATAGGCCTAACGATGGATCCGTTGGAATTTTACTTGAATAAAAAGTACAGAAATTGAATTTATGCAATATAATCGTGATGAAATACTAGTAATCAAGCATTTGAACTCCTAAGGTTTGATTAATACTTGTTTCGCGGTCCGATTTGTAGAGGTTTCAGACGAGCGGGTCTAAATAGGCCTTAAAATGGACCAATTTGAATTTTACTTGAAAAAAAACCACAGAAATTGAATTTTTGCAATATAATCGTGTTGAAATACTCGTAATCAAGCATATGAACTCCTAAAATTTTATTAAAACTTGTTTCGCGGTCCGTTTTGAAGAGGTTTCAGACGAGTGGGGGTCTAAATAAGCCTTACAATGGACCCGTTGGAATTTTCACTGAGTAAAAAGTATAGAAATTTAGGTTTTGCGATATAATCATGTCGAAATGCTCATAATCAAGTATATGAACTCCTAAAATTTGATAGAACCTTGTTCTGCATTCTGTTTGTTATAGGTTTCGGTCTTGCGGGTGTAAATAAGCCTCACAATGGACCTGTTGGAATTTTACTCGAGTAAAAAGTACATAAATTGAGTTTTTGCAATATCATCGTTTTGAAATGCTCGTAATCAAGAATATGAACTCCTAAAATTTGATAAAACCTAGTTTTGCGGTCAGTTTTTTATAGGTTTTGCTTTTACAGGTCTAAATAGGCCTCACAATCGACCCGTTGGAATTTTAACTGAGTAAAAAGTATAGAAATTGAGTTTTTGCAATATAATCGTGTCAAAATGCTCATAATCAAGTATATGAACTCGTAAAATTTGATTAAGCCTTATTTTGCCGTCCGATTGTTATAGGTTTCGGTGGAGGGGGTCTAATTAGGCCTTATAATGGACCCGTTGGAATTTTAACTGAGTAAAAAGTACATAAATTGAGTTTTGCAATATCATCGTGTCGAAATGCTCGTAATCAAGTATATGAACTCCTAAAATTTGATAAAACCTAGTTTTTGCGTTCCGTTTGTTATAGGTTTCAGAAGAGCGGGTCGAAATTTGCCTAAAATGGATCCGTTGGAATTTAACTTGAATAAAAAGTACAGAAATTGAATTTTTGCAATATAATAGTGTTGGAATACTAGTAATCAAGCATTTGAACTCCTAAAGTTTGATTAAAACTTTATCGCGGTCTGATGTCTAAATCAGCCTTACAATGGACCCGTTGGAATTTTAACTGAGTAAAAAGTACAGAAATTGAGGTTTTGCAGTATAATCGTGTCGAAATGCTCAAAATCAAGTATATGAACTCCCAAAATTTGATAAAACCTTGTTTTGCATTCTGTTTGTTATAGATTTCGGTCTTGCGGGTCTAAATAGTCCTCACAATGGACCTCTTGGAATTTTACTCGCGTAAAAAGTACATAAATTGAGTTTTTGCAATATCATCGTGTCGAAATGCTCGTAATCAAGTATATGAACTACTAAAATTTTATAAAACCAAGTTTTGCGGTTAGTTTTTTATAGGTTTTGCTTTTGCGGGTCTAAATAGGCCTCACAATGGACCCGTTGGAATTTTAACTGAGTAAAAAGTACAGAAATTGAGTTTTTGCAATATAATCGTGTCAAAATGCTCATAATCAAGTATATGAACACGTAAAATTTGATTAAGCCTTATTTTGTGGTCCGTTTGTTATAGGTTTTGGTGGAGCGGGTCTAATTAGGCCTTATAATGGACCCGTTGGAATTTTAACTGAGTAAAAAGTACATAAATTGAGTTTTTGCAATATTATCATGTCGAAATGCTCGTAATCAAGTATATGAACTCCTAAAATTTGATAAAACCTTGTTTTTGCGGTCTGTTTGTTATAGGTTTCCGAAGAGCGGGTCGAAATAGGCCTAACAATGAATCCGTTGGAATTTAACTTGAATACAAAGTACAGAAATTGAATTTTTGCAATATAATCGTGTTGAAATACTAGTAATCAAGCATTTGAACTCCTAAAGTTTGATTAAAACTTTATCGCAGTCTGATTTGTAGAGGTTTCAGACGAGCGGGTCTAAATAGGCCTTAAAATGGACCAATTTGAATTTTACTTGAAAAAAAACTACAGAAATTGAATTTTTGCAATATAATCGTGTTGAAATACTCGTAATCAAGCATATGAACTCCTAAAATTTTATTAAAACTTGTTTCGCGGTCCGTTTTGAAGAGGTTTCAGACGAGGGGGTCTAAATAAGCCTTACAATGGACCCGTTGGAATTTTAACTTAGTAAAAAGTACAGAAATTGAGGTTTTGCAGTATAACCGTGTCGAAATGCTCATAATCAAGTATATGAACTTCTAAAATTTGATAAAACCTTGTTTTGCATTCTGTTTGTTATAGGTTTCTGTCTTGCGGGTCTAAATAGGTCTCACATTGGACCTGTTGGAATTTTACTCGAGTAAAAAGTACATAAATTGAGTTTTTGCAATATCATTGTGTCGAAATGCTCGACATCAAGTATATGAACTCCTAAAATTTGTTAAAACCTAGTTTTGTGGTCCGTTTTTTATAGGTTTTGCTCTTGCGGGTTTAAATAGGCCTCACAATAGAGCCGTTGGAATTTTAACTGAGTAAAAAGTACAGAAATTGAGTTTTTGCAATATAATCGTGTCAAAATGCTCATAATCAAGTATATGAACTCGTAAAATTTGATTAATCCTTATTTTGCGGTCCGTTTGTTATAGGTTTCGGTGGAGCGGGTCTAATTTTGCCTTATAATGGACCCGTTGGAATTTTAACTAAGTAAAAAGTACATAAATTGAGTTTTTTTGCAATATCATCGTGTCGAAATGCTCGTAATCAAGTATATGAACTCCTAAAATTTGATAAAACCTTGTTTTTGTGGTCCGTTTGTTATAGGTTTCAGAAGAGCAGGTCTAAGTAGGCCTAACAATGGATCCGTTGGAATTTTACTTGAATAAAAAGTACAAAAATTGAATTTTTGCAATATAATCGTGTTGAAAAACTCATAATCAAGCATATGAACTCCTAAAATTTTATTAAAACTTGTTTCGCGTCCGTTTTGAAGAGGTTTCAGACGAGGGGGTCTAAATAGGCCTTACAATGGACCCGTTGGAATTTTAACTGAGTAAAAAGTACAGAAATTGAGGTTTTGCAATATAATCGTGTCGAGATGCTCATAATCAAGTATATGAACTCCTAAAATTTGTTAAAACCATGTTTTGCATTCTGTATGTTATAGGTTTCGGGCATGCGAGTCTAAATAGGCCTCACAATGGACCTGTTGGAATTTTACTCGAGTAAAAAGTACATAAATTGAGTGTTTGCAATATAATCGTGTCAAAATGCACATAATCAAGTATATGAACTCGTAAAATTTTGTTAAGCCTTATTTTGCGGTACGTTTGTTGTAGGTTTCGGTGGAGCGGGTCTAATTAGGCCTTATAATGGACCCGTTGGAATTTTAACTGAGTAAAAAGTACATAAATTGAGTTTTTGCAATATCATCGTGTCGAAATGCTTGTAATCAAGTATATGAACTCCTAAAATTTGATAAACCTTGTTTTTCCTGTCCGTTTGGTATAGGTTTCGGAAGAGCGGGTCTAAATAGGCCATATAATCGTGTTGAAATACTAGTAATCAAGCATTTGAACTTCTAAAGTTTGATTAAAACTTGTTTCGCGGTCCGATTTGTAGAGGTTTCAGACGAGCGGGTCTAAATAGGCCTTAAAATGGAGCAATTTGAATTTTACTTGAGAAAAAACTACAGAAATTGAATTTTTGCAATATAATCGTGTTGAAATACTCGTAATCAAGTATGTGAACTTCTAAAATTTTATTAAAACTTGTTTCGCGGTCCGTATTGAAGAGGTTTCAGACGAGGGGGTCTAAATAGGCCTCACAATGGACCTGTTGGAATTTTAACTGAGTAAAAAGTACAGAAATTGAATTTTTGCAATATAATCGTGTTGATATACTCGTAATCAAGCATGTGAACTCCTAAAATTTTATTAAAACTTGTTACGCGGTCTGTTTTGAAAAGGTTTCAGACGAGGGGGTCTAAATAGGCCTTACAATGGACCCGTGGGAATTTTAACTGAGTAAAAAGTACAGAAATTGAGGTTTTGCTGTATAATCGTGTCGAAATGCTCATAATCGAGTATATGAACTCCTAAAATTTGATAAAACCTTGTTTTGCATTCTGTTTGTTATAGGTTTCGGTCTTGCGGGTCGAAATAGGCCTCACATTGGACCTGTTGGAATTTTACTCAAGTAAAAAGTACATAAATTGAGTTTTTGCAATATCATCGTGTTGAAATGCTCGTAATCAAGTGTATGAACTCCTAAAATTTTATAAACCTAGTTTTGCGGTCAGTTTTTTATAGGTTTTGCTTTTGCGGGTCTAAATAGGCCTCACAATGGACCCGTTGCAATTTTAACTGAGTAAAAAGTACAGAAATTGAGTTTTTGCAATATAATCATGTCAAAATGCTCATAATCAAGTATATGAACTCGTAAAAATTTGATTAAGCCTTATTTTGCGGTCCGTTTGTTATAGGTTTCGGTGGAGCGGGTCTAATTAGGCCTTATAATGGACCCGTTGGAATTCTAACTGTGTAAAAAGCACGTAAATTGAGTTTTTGCAATATCATCGTGTCAAAATGCTCGTAATCAAGTATATGAACTCCTAAAATTTGATAAAACCTTTTTTTACGGTCCGTTTGTTATAGGTTTCAGAAGAGCGGGTCTAAATAGGCCTAACAATGGATACGTTGGAATTTTACTTGAATAAAAAGTACAGAAATTAAATTTTTGCAATATAATCGTGTTGAAATACTAGTAATAAAGCATTTAAACTCATAAAATTTGATTAAAACTTGTTTCGTGTTCCGATTTGTAGAGGTTTCAGACGAGGGGGTCTAAGTAGGCCTTAAAATGGACCAATTTGAATTTTACTTGAATAAAAACTATAGAAATTGAATTTTTGCAATATAATCGTGTTGAAATACTCGTAATCAAGTATGTGAACTTCTAAAATTTTATTAAAACTTGTTTCGCAGTCCGTTTTGAAGAGGTTTCAGACGAGGGGGTCTAAATAGGCCTTTCAATGGACCCGTTGGAATTTTAACTAAGTAAAAAGTACAGAAATTGAGGTTTTGCAGTATAACCGTGTCGAAATGCTTATAATCAAGTATATGAACTTCTAAAATTTGATAAAACCTTGTTTTGCATTATGTTTGTTATAGGTTTCGGTCTTGCGGGTCTACATAGGCCTCACAATGGACATGTTGGAATTTTACTCGAGTAAAAAGTACATAAATTGAGTTTTTGCAATATCATCGTGTCGAAATGCTCGTAATCAAGTATATGAACTCCTAAAATTTGATAAAACCTAGTTTTGTTGTCAGTTTTTTATAGGTTTTGCTTTTGCGGGTCTAAATCGGCCTCACAATGGACACGTTGGAATTTTAACTGAGTAAAAAGTACATAAATTGAGTTTTTGCAATATAATCGTGTCAAAATGGTCATAATCAAGTATATGAACTCATAAAATTTGATTAAGCCTTATTTTGCGGTCCGTTTGTTATAGGTTTCGGTGGAGCGGGTCTAATTAGGCCTTATAATGGACCCGTTGGAATTTTAACTTAGTAAAGAGTACATAAATTCAGTTTTTGCAATATCATCGTGTCGAAATGCTCGTAGTCAAGGTTATGAACTCCTAAAATTTGATAAAACCTTGTTTTTGCAGTTCGTTTATTATAGGTTTCGGAAGAGCGGGTCTAAATAGGCCCAACAATGGATCCGTTGGAAATTTACTTGAATAAAAAGTACATAAACTGAATTTTTGAAATATAATCATGTTGAAATACTTGTAATCAAGCATTTGAACTCTTAAAATTTGATTAAAACTTGTTTCGCGGTCCGATTTGTAGAAGTTTCAGACGAGCGGGACTAAATAGACCTTAAAATGGACCAATTTGAATTTTACTTGAATAAAAACTACAGAAATTGAATTTTTGCAATATAATCATGTTGAAATACTCGTAATCAAGCATATGAACTCCTAAAATTTTATTAAAACTTGTTTCGCGGTCCGTTTTGAAGAGGTTTCAGACGAGGGGGTCTAAATAGGCTTCACCATGGACCCGTTGGAATTTTAACTGAGTAAAAAGTACAGAAATTGAGGTTTTGCAGTATAATCGTGTCGAAATACTCATAATCAAGTATATGAACTCCTAAAATTTGATAAAACCTTGTTTTTCATTCTGTTTGTTATAGGTTTCGGTCTTGCGGGTCTAAATAGGCCTCACAATGGACTTGTTGGAATTTTACTCGAGTTAAAAGTACACAAATTGAGTTTTTGCAATATCATTGTGTCGACATTCTCGTAATCAAGTATATGAACTCCTAAAATTTGATAAAACCTAGTTTTGCGGTCAGTTTTTTATAGGTTTTTCTTTTGCGGGTCTAAATAGGCCTCACAATGGACACGTTGGAATTTTAACTGAGTAAAAAGTACAGAAATTGAGTTTTTACAATATAATCGTGTCAAAATGCTCATAATCAAGTATATGAACTCGTAAAATTTGATTAAGCCTTATTTTGCGGCTCGTTTGTTATAGGTTTCGGTGGAGCGGGTCTAATTAGGCCTTATAATGGACCCATTGGAATTTTAACTGAGTAAAAAGTACATAAATTGTGTTTTTGCAATATTATCGTGTCGAAATGCTCGTAATCAAGGATATGAACTCCAAAAATTTGATAAAACACTTGTTTTTGCGGTCTGTTTATTATAGGTTTGGGAAGAACGGGTCTAAATAGGCCCAACAATGCATACGTTGGAATTTTACTTGAATAAAAAGTATAGAAATTGAATTTTTGCAATATAATCGTGTTGAAATACTAGTAATCAAGCATTATAACTCCTAAATTTTTATTAAAACTTGTTTCGTAGTCCGATTTGTAGAGGTTTATGACGAGCGGGTCTAAATAGGCCTTAAAATGGACCAATTTGTATTTTACTTGAATAAAAACTATAGAAATTGAATTTTTGCAATATAATCGTGTTGAAATACTCGTAATCAAGCATGTGAACTCTAAAATTTTATTAAAACTTGTTTCGCGGTCCATATTGAAGAGGTTTTCAGACGAGGGGTTCTAAATATGCCTCACATTGGACTCGTTGGAATTTAAACTGAGTAAAAAGTACAAAAATTGAGCTTTTGCAATATAATCGTGTTAAAATGCTCATAATCAAGTATATCAAATCGTAAAATTTGATTAAGCCTTATTTTGCGGTCCGTTTGTTATAGGTTTCGGTGGAGCGGGTCTAATTAGGCCTTATAATGGACCCGTTGGAATTTCAACTGAGTAAAAACTATATAAATTGAGTTTTTTCAATATCATCGTGTCGAAATGCTCGTAATCAAGTATATGGACTCCTAAAATTTGATAAAACCTTGTTTTTGTGGTCAGTTTGTTATAGGTTTCGGAAGAGCGGGTCTATATAGGCCTAACAATGGATCCGTTGGAATTTTACTTGAATAAAAAGTACAGAAATTGAATTTTTGCAATATAATTGGGTTGAAATACTAGTAATCAAGCATTTAAACTCCTAAGATTTGATTAAAACTTGTTTCGCGGTTCGATTTGTAGAGGTTTCAGACGAGCGGGTCTAAATAGGCCTTAAAATGGACCAATTTGAATTTTACTTGAATAAAAACTACAGAAATTGAATTTTTTGCAATATAATCGTGTTGAAATACTCGTAATAAAGCATATGAACTCCTAAAATTTTATTAAAACTTTTTTCGCGGTCTGTTTTGAAGAGGTTTCAGACGAGAGGGTCTAAATAGGCCTTACAATTGACCCGTTGGAATTTTAACTGAGTAAAAAGTACAGAAATTGAGGTTTTGCAATATAATCATGTCGAAATGCTCATAATAAAGTATATGAACTCCTCAAATTTTAATAAACCTTGTTTTGCCTTCTGTTTGTTATACATTTCGGTCTTGCTGGTCTAAATAGGCCTCACAATGGACCTATTGGAATTTTACTCAAGTAAAAAGTACAAAAATTGAGTTTTTGCAATATCATCGTGTCGAAATGCTCGTTATCAAGTATATGAACTCCTAAAATTTGATAAAACCTAGTTTTGCGGTTAGTTTTTTTATAGGTTTTGCTTTTGCGGGTCTAAATAGGCCTCGCAATGGACCCATTGGAATTTTAACTGAGTAAAAAGTACATAAATTGAGTTTTTGCAATATAATCATGTTGAAATACTAGTAATGAAGCACTTAAACTCCTAAAATTTGATTAAAACTTGTTTCGTGGTCCTATTTGTAGAGGTTTCAGACGAGCGGGTGTAAATAGGCCTTAAAATGGACCAATTTGAATTTTACTTGAATAAAAACTACAGAAATTGATTTTTTGCAATATAATCGTGTTGAAATACTCGTAATCAAGCATATGGACTCCTAAAATTTTATTAAAACTTGTTTCGCGGTCCGTTTTGAAGAGGTTTCAGACGAGGGGGTTTAAATAGGCCTTACAATGGACCCGTTGGAATTTTAACTAAGTAAAAAGTACAAAAATTGAGGTTTTACAGTATAATCTTGTCGAAATGCTCATAATCAAGTATATGAACACCTAAAATTTGATAAAACCATGTTTTGCATTCTGTTTGTTTAGTTTTCGGTCTTGCCGGTCTAAATAGGCCTCACAATGGACCTGTTGGAATTTTACTCGAGTAAAAAGTACATAAATTGAGTTTTTGTAGTATCATCGTGTCGAAATGTTCGTAATCAAGTATATGAACTCCTAAAATTTGATAAAACCTAGTTTTGCGGTCAATTTTTTATAGGTTTTGCTTTTGCGGGTTTAAATAGGCCTAACAATGGACCCGTTGGAACTTTAACTGAGTAAAAAGTACATAAATTGAGTTTTTGCAATATAATCGTGTCAAAATGCTCATAATCAAGTATATGAACTCGTAAAATTTGATTAAGCCTTATTTTGCGGTCTGTTTGTTATAGGTTTCGGTGGAGCGGGTTTAATTAGGCCTTATAATGGACCCGTTAGAATTTTAACTGAGTAAAAAGTACATAAATTGAGTTTTTTTAATATCATCGTGTCAAAATGCTCGTAATCAAGTATATGAACTCCTAAAATTTGATAAAACCTTGTTTTTGTGGTCCGTTTGTTATAGGTTTCGGAAGAGAGGGTCTAAATAGGCCTAACAATGGATCCGTTGGAAATTTACTTGAATAATCGTGTTGAAATACTAGTAATCAAGCATTTAAACTCCTAAAATTTGATTAAAACTTGTTTCGCGGTCCGATTTGTAGAGGTTTCAGACGAGCGGTTCTAAATAGGCCTTAAAATGGACCAATTTGAATTTTACTTGAATAAGAACTACAGGAATTGAATTTTTGCAATATAATCGTGTTGAAACACTCGTAATCAAGCATATGAACTACTAAAATTTTATTAAAACTTGTTTCGTGGTACGTTTTGAAGAGGTTTCAGACGAGGGGGTCTAAATAGGCCTTACAATGGACCCGTTGGAATTTTAACTGAGTAAAAAGTACAAAAATTGAGGTTTTGCAGTATAATCATGTCAAAATGCTCATAATCAATTATATGAACTCCTAAAGTTTGATAAAACCTTGTTTTGCATTCTGTTTGTTATAGGTTTCGGTCTTACAGGTCTAAATAGGCCTCAAAATGGATCCGTTGGAAATTTACTTAAATAAAAAGTACAAAAATTGAATTTTTGCAATATAATCGTGTTAAAATACTAGTATCAAGCATTTAAACTCCTAAAATTTGATTAAAACTTGTTTCGCGGTCCGATTCGTAGAGGTTTCAGACAAGCGATTCTAAATAGGCCTTAAAATGGACCAATTTGAATTTTACTTGAATAAAAACTACAGAAATTGAATTTTTGCAATACAATCGTGTTGAAACACTCGTAATCAAGCATATGAACTCCTAAAATTTTATTAAAACTTGTTTCGCGGTCCGTTTTGAAGAGGTTTCAGACGAGGGGGTCTAATTAGGCCTTACAATGGACCCGTTGGAATTTTAACTGAGTAAAAAGTACAGAAATTGAGGTTTTGCAGTATAATCGTGTTGAAATGCTCATAATCAATTATATGAACTCCTAAAGTTTGATAAAACCTTGTTTTGCATTCTGTTTGTTATAGGTTTCGGTCTTACGGGTCTAAATAGGCCTCACAATGGACCTGTTGGAATTTTACTCGAGTAAAAAGTACATAAATTGAGTTTTTGCAATATCATCATGTCGAAATGCTCGTAATCAAGTATATGAAGTCCTAAAATTTGATAAAACCTAGTTTTGCGGTCAGTTTTTTATAGGTTTTGCTTTTGCGGGTTTAAATAGGCCTAACAATGGACCCGTTGGAACTTTAACTGAGTAAAAAGTACATAAATTGAGTTTTTGCAATATAATCGTGTCAAAATGCTCATAATCAAGTATATGAACTCGTAAAATTTGATTAAGCCTTATTTTGCGGTCTGTTTGTTATAGGTTTCGGTGGAGCGGGTTTAATTAGGCCTTATAATGGACCCGTTAGAATTTTAACTGAGTAAAAAGTACATAAATTGAGTTTTTTTAATATCATCGTGTCAAAATGCTCGTAATCAAGTATATGAACTCCTAAAATTTGATAAAACCTTGTTTTTGTGGTCCGTTTGTTATAGGTTTCGGAAGAGAGGGTCTAAATAGGCCTAACAATGGATCCGTTGGAAATTTACTTGAATAATCGTGTTGAAATACTAGTAATCAAGCATTTAAACTCCTAAAATTTGATTAAAACTTGTTTCGCATGCCGATTTGTAGAGGTTTTAGACGAGTGGGTCTAAATAGGCCTAAAATGGACCAATTTGAATATTACTTGAATAAAAACTACAGAAATTGAATTTTTGCAATATAATCGTGTTGAAATACTCGTAATCAAGCATATGAACTCCTAAAATTTCATTAAAACTTGTTCACGATCTGTTTTGAAGAGGTTTCATACGAGGGGGGTCTAAATAGGCCTTACAATGGACCCGTTGGAATTTTAACTTAGTAAAAAGTACAGAAATTGAGGTTTTGCAGTATAATCGTGTCGAAATGCTCATAATCAAGTATATGAACTCCTAAAATTTGATAAAACCTTGTTTTGCATTCTGTTTGTTATAGGTTTCGGTCTTGCGAGTCTAAATAGGCCTCACAATGGGCCTGTTGGAATTTTACTCGAGTAAAAAGTACATAAATTGAGTTTTTGCAATATCATCATGTCGAAATGCTCGTAATCAAGTATATGAACTCCTAAAATCTGATAAAACCTAGTTTTGCGGTCAGTTTTTTATAGGTTCGCTTTTGCGAGTCTAAATAGGCCTCATAATGGACCCGTTAGAATTTTAACTGAGTAAAAAGTACAGAAATTGAGCTTTTGCAATATAATCGTGTCAAAATGCTCATAATCAATTATATGAACTCGTAAAATTTGATTAAGCCTTATTTTGCGGTCCGTTTGTTATAGGTTTCGGTGGAGAGGGTCTAATTAGGCCTCACAATGGACCCGTTGGAATTTTAACTGAGTAAAAAGTACATAAATTGAGTTTTTGCAATATAATCGTGTCAAAATGCTCATAATCAAGTATATGAACTTGTAAAGTTTGATTAAGCCTTATTTTGCGGTCCGTTTGTTATAGGTTTAGGTGGAGCGGGTCTAATTAGGCCTTATAATGGACCCGTTGGAATTTTAACTGAGTAAGAAGTACATAAATTGAGTTTTTGCATTATCATCTTGTCGAAATGCTCGTAATCAGTATATGAACTCCTAAAATTTGATAAAACCTTGTGTTTGTGGTCCGTTTGTTATAGGTTTCGGAAGAAAGGGTCTAAATAGGCCTAACAATGGATCCCTTAGAATTTTACTTGAATAAAAAGTACAAAAATTGAATTTTTGCAATATAATCGTGTTGAAATACTAGTAATCAAGCATTTGAACTCCTAAAATATGATTAAAACTTGTTTCGCGGTCCGATTTGTAGAGGTTTCAGACGAGCGGGTCTAAATAGGCCTTAAAATGGACCAATTTGAATTTTACTTGAATAAAAACTACATAAGTTGAATTTTTGCAATATAATCCTGTTGAAATACTCGTAATCAAGCATACGAACTCCTAAAATTTTATTAAAACTTGTTTCGCGGTCCGTTTTGAAGAGGTTTCAGACGAGGGGGTCTAAATAGGCCTTACAACAGACCTGTTGGAATTTTAACTGAGTAAAAAGTACAGAAATTGAGGTTTCAGACGAGCGGGTCTAAATAGGCCTTAAAATGGACCAATTTGGATTTTACTTGAATAAAAAGTACAGAAATTGAATTTTTGCAATATAATCGTGTTGAAATACTAGTAATAAAGCATTTGAACTCCTAAAATTTGATTAAAACTTGTTTCGTGGTCCGATTTGTAGAGGTTTTAGACGAGCGGGTCTAAATAGGCCTTAAAATAGACCAATTTGAATTTTACTTGAATAAAAACTACAAAAATTGAATTTTTTGCAATATAATCGTGTTGAAATACTCGTAATCAAGCATATGAACTCCTACAATTTTATTAAAACTTGTTTCGCGGTCCGTTTTGAAGAGGTTTCAGACGAGGGGGGTCTAAATAGGCCTTCCAATGGACCCGTTGGAATTTTAACTGAGTGAAAAGTACAGAAATTGAGGTTTTGCAGTATAATCGTGTCGAAATGCTCATAATCAAGTATATGAACTCCTAAAATTTGATAAAACCTTGTTTTGCATTCTGTTTGTTATAGGTTTCGGTCTTGCGGGTCTAAATAGGCCTCACAATGAGCCTGTTGGAATTTTACTCGAGTAAAAAGTACATAAATTGAGTTTTTGCAATATCATCATGTCGAAATGCTAGTAATCAAGTATATGAACTCCTAAAATCTGATAAAACCTAGTTTTGCGGTCCGTTTTTTATAGGTTTGCTTTTGCGAGTCTAAATAGGCCTCACAATGGACCCGTTAGAATTTTAACCGAGTAAAAAGTACATAAATTGAGCTTTTGCAATATAATCGTGTCAAAATGCTCATAATCAATTATATGAACTCGTAAAATTTGATTAAGCCTTATTTTGCGGTCCGTTTGTTATAGGTTTCGGTGGAGCGGGTCTAATTAGGCCTTACAATGGACCCGTTGGAATTTTAACTGAGTAAAAAGTACATATTGATATTTTTCAATATCATCGTGTCGAAATGCACGTAATCAAGTATATGAACTCCTAAAATTTTATAAAACCTAGTTTTGCGGTCAGTTTTTATTGGTGTTGCTTTTGCTGGTCTAAATAGGCCTCACAATGGACCCGTTGGAATTTTAACTGAGTAAAAAGTACAGAAATTGAGCTTTTGCAATATAAACGTGTCAAAATGTTCATAATCAAGTATATGAACACGTAAAATTTGATTAAGTCTTATTTTGCAGTCCATTTGTTATAGGTTTCGGTGGAGCGGGTCTAATTAGGCCTTATAATGGACCTGTTGGAATTTTAATTGAGTAAAAAGTACATAAATTGAGTTTTTGCAATATCATCGTGTCAAAATGCTCGTAATCAAGTATATGAACTCCTAAAATTTGATAAAACCTTGTTTTTGCGGTCCGTTTGTTATAGGTTTCGGAAGAGTGGGTCTAAATAGGCCCAACAATGGATCCGTTGGAATTTTACTTGAATAAAAAGTACAGAAATTGAATTTTTGCAATATAATCGTGTTGAAATACTAGTAATCAAGCATTTGAACTCCTAAAATTTGATTAAAACTTGTTTCACGGTAAGATTTGTAGAGGTTTCAGACGAGCGGGTCTAAATAGGCCTTAAAATGGATCAATTTGAATTTTACTTGAATAAAAACTACATAAATTGTGATAGAGTAGCGCAATTGTGGGTTTGGAAGCCTTCAATCAAGTTGTTGCAAGAACTAAGAGCTCTAGACTCAATCAAGAAAGCTATGGGCGGATCTGGAAATTCAATAGAAAAGAGAAGGGATTTTCTTGAAAATTTCAGATTCAATGCTGGAAATTTAAAGAAAAGAAGACAATAAGAAAGATTAGAAGACGAATAATAAGAATATAACGAAAAAGATTAAATAAGATGAAGAGAAGAATAGGTAAAACAAATCTGAAATTTCCAGCTTTGTTTATGGAATTATGGGAGATGGCGTGAAGATTAAAGATGAAGATGTCTTGCGATTTGTTGTTGTTGTTTTGTCCTCGGCACCCTCTTAGACGCAATTATCTAAGCAAGCAACCTCAAGCGGCTCTAACCCACCCTCCTAGACGCAATTACCTAGGCAAGCAAGAGTGTGAAGATGATCTCCCTCACAAGAACTCGTCGAACTTATGTTGAAGAAGACTTCTAAGGCACAAGTAATCAGCACTTGTAAAAAACAAACTCACTAAATATTTCATTAATCAAAGAAAATCTGAATAATCTCCATTACAATGGTGGAGGCTTCATCCTTTTATAGGTGAAGGATAGCCAAAGTAATCTAACTTCTACTAAAACAAGGAAACCCTAATTTAATTAAAAAATAAAATAAAAACAGCCTTTAAACTCCTTGTGCTTGGGCTGCAAGTGATAAGCTGATAAGTGCAGGTGATAAGTTGATAAGAGTTGCTTGGGAGAAGGGTGGCTGGTTCCTAAAGTATATAAAACCCTAAAAACATAATTTAAATGTTAATAATTAAGTTGGGCTAAGTCTAATTCGTCCAAAAGCCTTATATAATAGCTTTTGGGCTGAATTTTACAAATTCCCGTAATAATCCCGTATCCAGTTTTCTGCATGCACAGTCTTCAGTAAAATGGACGTATCTTGAGTTCCTGATGTCCGATTGATGCGTTTCAAGATGCGTTGGAAATGTAACTGAATACTGGTCAATTTGTTAGAAGACAACTCTGCCCAGAAATGCCAGGATCCCATCCGAAACGTCGTCTCAAGTTGGCTGACTTTCCAGACTTCACAAACAAATTCAACTTCTTGTCCAATATGCATTGCTTTAGCCCTCCCATGCATGTATCATTCCCCCTCTCCCCAAAAAGATTCGTCCTCGAATCAAAAACAGTAAAAGAAGGACGTTTAACAATGACAATCGAAACGGAATCTTTGTCATAGGTGGAATGATCCAATTGAGCTCCTCTTAATGGACCAACAAAATTCTGAAAAAATAACTCAAAGCCACTCGAAACATTGATGTTATGGTTAGGTCGAAAAAATTCTCTCATCATCTTTTTCTCGCCTTTTTCATTTGGACATTGTTCGACTTTTACCTCATGTTTCTTTTCACTCGCCAAAATTGGGCCATTAATTTGACTTTTATTGCTCTCGGCCTCTTGACTCTCAGTCTTTTTCAAATAAGATAACTCACATACCCAATTCCCCTCACAAAAAATATCATCGAAATACAATTTCTGTAGAGGATGAAGTGTTTCTAACAGAATGATAGGACAATAATTAATTAAAGGGTTAGAATCACGCTTACTTTCTTGGGAGGTTGTTGATGAATCAAGAGAACTCATTACTAAGCATGAAAGATTGTCTTGATTGAAGGCTTCCAAATCCACAATTGCGCTACTCTATCATTTGGTATCAGATTTGTGACGATTCTTGACAAGAATTTTAGCGTTTTGGGTGAAAAATTCGAACAAAAAGGGAAAAATCGCAAAAATCAAACGAACGAATTTTGAGCTGAAAATTTCTAGATCAGATCTACACTATTGTAGGAGTCGCCACAAAAAAGTTTCAGAATTTTTTGACTTCGGAAACACCTCGAACAAAGTGGATCAAGTTGCTGCATATTTCAGGGGGTTTTTTCGGGTTTTCTGATCTTCTTTCATTCTTAACTACTTGTTTTCATTTGTTTTACCTTTTTTATTGTCTTCTATACATTATCTAACACTTTCTTTCTTCTTGTGTTAGTAGGAAATTAAAAGTTGCATACCTTTCTTTCTCCTTGCAACTAGAATTCCATTGGTGTCATACCTTTTATTGGACTCCTAGTACAAATAGGACTCATTGTTAGGATTAAACTCCGATTATAACTTGTTGACTTGTGGCAGGAAGGTCTTTAAAGAGTACAAGATCGGCTTACTTGCCTTGCTAAGTATTTCTTTCTTGGAGTGTTTAGTGAGATTTCTAGTTTTCTTTCATTTGTTTTTCACCTTTGTAAATTTGAGTGTTCCAGGATGTTTCACAGAGACAAGACTCGCGCAAAACAACATGATACTTTGGGTTCTACTTATCGAAGAAAGCCTTCCTTGACCAAGCCGAGGCATTCGTTCAATTTTTGTGAAGAAAGGCGAACTGAACCAAGGCAATCCGCACACACTTTGGCCATCCCAAAATTCAGAATACCTTCTTTTCAAGGAAGGTATGATCCTGATGGTTATTGTGATTGGGAAAATAGGGTTGATTTCCTGTTTGGTTGTTACGGATATCCCGAGGAAGATCAAGCTTCATTAGTGGCCCTAAAGTTCGAGGAATATGCAGTACTATGGAGGCGTTTATTACAACGAGATAGGCGTCTCAATGGTGAAGCCAAAATAAGAACATGGGCTGAACTTAAAAAGGTCATGAGAGAGCGATTCGTTCCCAAACATTACCAACGACAAGAATCCAAGACTTGTCATAAAAAAATACTCCTCTTTTGATAAAGGTACATCTCAACCTTCATCTTTTCACAACCCTACTAATGCACTATTCGACTCTAGTAGTATGGCGCCGAAGGAAGAAGAATCATCGCTATTCCAAAAGGTATATTTTATTAATCAAAGAAAATCTGAATAATCTCCATTACAATGGTGGAGGCTTCATCCTTTTATAGGTGAAGGATAGCCAAAGTAATCTAACTTCTACTAAAACAAGGAAACCCTAATTTAATTAAAAAATAAAATAAAAACAGCCTTTAAACTCCTTGTGCTTGGGCTGCAAGTGATAAGCTGATAAGTGCAGGTGATAAGTTGATAAGAGTTGCTTGGGAGAAGGGTGGCTAAGTCTAATTCGTCCAAAAGCCTTATATAAAACCCTAAAAACATAATTTAAATGTTAATAATTAAGTTGGTCTAAGTCTAATTCGTCCAAAAGCCTTATATAATAGCTTTTGGGTTGAATTTTACAAATTCCCGTAATAATCCCGTATCCAGTTTTCTGCATGCGCAGTCTTCAGTAAAATGAACGTATCTTGAGTTCCCGATGTCCGATTGATGCGTTTCAAGATGCGTTGGAAAGGTAACTGAATGCTGGTCAATTTGTTAGAAGACAACTCTGCCCAGAAATGCCAGGATCCCATCCGAAACGTCGTCTCAAGTTGGCTGACTTTCCAGACTTCACAAACAAATTCAACTTCTTGTCCAATATGCATTGCTTTAGCCCTCCCATGCATGTATCGAATTGAATTTTTGCAATATAATCATGTTGAAATGCTCGTAATCAAGCATATGAACTCCTAAAATTTTATTAAAACTTGTTTCGCGGTCCGTTTTGAAGAGGTTTCAGACGAGGGGTCTAAATAGGTCTTACAATGGACCCGTTGGAATTTTAACTGCGTAAAAAGTACATAAATTGAGGTTTTGCAGTATAATTGTGTCGAAATGCTCATAATCAAGTATATGAACTGTTAAAATTTGATAAAACCTTGTTTTGCATTCTGTTTGTTATAGGTTTCGGTCTTGCGTCTAAATAGGTCTCACAATGGACCTGTTGGAATTTTACTCTAGTAAAAAGTACATAATTTGAGTTTTTGCAACATCATCGTGTCGAAATGCTCGTAATCAAGTATATGAACTCCTAAAATCTGATAAAACCTAGTTTTGCGGTCAGTTTTTTATAGGTTTGCTTTTGCGAGTCTAAATAGGCCTCACAATGGACCCGTTGGAATTTTAACTGAGTAAAAAGTACAGAAATTGAGCTTTTGCAATATAATCGTGTCAAAATGCTCATAATCAATTATATGAACTCGTAAAATTTGATTAAGCCTTATTTTGCGGTCCGTTTGTTAAAGGTTTCGGAAGAGCGGGTCTAAATAGGCCCAACCATGGATCCGTTGGAATTTTACTTGAATAAAAAGTACAGAAATTGAATTTTTTTCAATATAATCGTGTTTAAATACTAGTAATCAAGCATTTAAACTCCTAAAATTTGATTAAAACTTGTTTCGCGATCCAATTTGTAGAGTTTTCAGACGAGCGGGTCTAATTAGGTCTTAAAATGGACCAATTTGAATTTTACTTGAATAAAAAGTACAGAAATTGAATTTTTGCAATATAATCGTGTTTAAATACTAGTAATGAAGCATTTAAACTCCTAAAACTTGTTTCGCGGTCCAATTTGTAGAGGTTTCAGACGAGCGGGTCTAAATAGGCCTTAAAATGGACCAATTTGAATTTTACTTGAATAAAAACTACAGAAATTGAATTTTTGCAATATAATCGTGTTGAAATACTCGTAATCAAGCATATGAACTCCTTAAATTTTATTAAAACTTGTTTCGCGGTCCATTTTGAAAAAGTTTCAGACGAGGGGGTTTAAATAGGCCTTACAATGGACCCGTTTAAATTTTAACTAAGTAAAAAGTACAGAAATTGAGGTTTTGCAGTATAATCTTGTCGAAATGCTCATAATCAAGTATATGAATTCCTAAAATTTGATAAAACCATGTTTTGCATTCTATTTGTTATAGTTTTCGGTCTTGCGGGTCTAAATAGGCCTCACAATGGACCTCTTGGAATTTTACTCGAGTAAAAAGTACATAAATTGAGTTTTTGCAGTATCATCGTGTCAAAATGCTCGTAATCAAGTATATGAACTCCTAAAATTTGATAAAACTTAGTTTTGCAGTCAATTTTTTATAGGTTTTGCTTTTGCGGGTTTAAATAGGCCTCACAATGGACCCGTTGGAACTTTAACTGAGTAAAAAGTACATAAATTGAGTTTTTGCAATATAATCGTGTCAAAATACTCATAATCAAGTATATGAACTCGTAAAATTTGATTAAGCCTTATTTTTCGGTCTGTTTGTTATAGTTTTCGGTGGAGCGGGTCTAATTAGGCTTTATAATGGACCCGTTGGAATTTTAGCTGATTAAAAAGTACATAAATTGAGTTTTTTTAATATCATCGTGTCGAAATGCTCGTAATCAAGAATATGAATTCCTAAAATTTGATAAAACCTTGTTTTTGTGGTCCGTTTGTTATAGGTTTCGGAAGAGCGAGTCTAAATAGGCCTAACAATGGATCCGTTGGAAATTTACTTGAAAAAACAGTACAGAAATTGAATTTTTGCAATATAATCGTGGTTAAATACTAGTAATCAAGCATTTAAACTTCTAAAATTTGATTAAAACTTGTTTCGCGGTCCGATTTGTAGAGGTTTCAGACGAGCGGTTCTAAATAGGCCTTAAAATGGACCAATTTGAATTTTACTTGAATAAAAACTACAGAAATTGAATTTTTGAAATATAATCGTGTTGAAATACTCGTAATCAAGCATATGAACTCCTAAAATTTTATTAAAACTTGTTTCGCGATCCGTTTTGAGGAGGTTTCAGACGAGGGGGGTCTAAATAGGGCTTACAATGGACCCGTTGGCATTTTAACTGAGTAAAATGTACAGAAATTGAGGTTTTGCAGTATAATCGTGTCGAAATGCTAATAATCAATTATATGAACTCCTAAAGTTTGATAAAACCTTGTTTTGCATTCTGTTTGTTATAGGTTTCTGTCTTACGTGTCTAAATAGGCTTCACAATGGACCCGTTGGAAGTTTACTCGAGTAAAAAGTACATAAATTGAGTTTTTGCAATATCATCGTGTCGAAATGCTCGTAATCAAGTACATGAACTCCTAAAATTTGATAAAACCTAGTTTTGCGGTTAGTTTTTTATAGGTTTTGCTTTTGCGAGTTTAAATAGGCCTCACAATGGACCCGTTGGAATTTTAACTGAGTAAAAAGTACATAAATTGAGTTTTTGCAATATAATCATGTCAAAATGCTCATAATCAAGTATATGAACTCGTAAAATTTGATTAAGCCTTTTTTTGCGGTCCGTTTGTTATAAGTTTCGGTGGAGCGAGTCTAATTAGGCCTTATAATGGACCCGTTGAAATTTTAACTGATTAAAAAGTACATAAATTGAGTTTTTGCAATATCATCGTGTCGAAATGCTCGTAATCAAGTATATGAACTCCTAAAATTTGATAAAACCTAGTTTTGCGGTCAGTTTTTTGTAGGTTTTGCTTTTGCGGGTCTAAATAGGCCTCACAATGGACCCATTCGCATTTGATAAAACCTTGTTTTGTGGTCCGTTTGTTATCGATTTCGGAAGAGCAGGTCTAAATAGGCCTAACAATGGATCCGTTTTAATTTTACTTGAATGAAAAGTACAGAAATTGAATTTTTGCAATATAATCGTGTTGAAATACTAGTAATCAAGCATTTAAACTCCTAAAATTTGATTAAAACTTGTTTCGCAGTCCTATTTGTAGAGGTTTCAGACGAGCGGATCTAAATAGGCCTTAAAATGGACCAATTTGAATTTTACTTGAATAAAAACTACAAAAATTGAATTTTTGCAATATAAACGTGTTGAAATACTCGTAATCAAGCATACGAACTCCTAAAATTTCATTAAAACTTGTTTCGTGATCTGTTTTGAAGAGGTTTCAGACGAGGGGGTCTAAATAGGCCTTACAATGGACCCGTTGGAATTTTAACTGAGTAAAAGTACAGAAATTGAGGTTTTGCAGTATAATCGTGTCGAAATGCTCATAATCATGTATATGAACTACTAAAATTTGATAAAACCTTGTTTTGCATTCTGTTTGTTATAGGTTTCGGTCTTGCGGGTCTAAGTAGGCCTCACAATGGACATGTTGGATTTTTACTCGAGTAAAAAGTACATAAATTGAGTTTTTGCAATATCATCGTGTCGAAATGCTCGTAATCAAGTATATGAACTCCTAAAATTTGATAAAACCTAGTTTTGCGGTCAGTTTTTCTTAGGTTTTGCTTTTGCGGGTCTAAATAGGCCTCACAATGGACTCGTGGAATTTTATCTGAGTAAAAAGTACAGAAATTGAGTTTTTGCAATATAATCGTGTCAAAATGCTCATGATAAAGTATATGAACTCGTAAAATTTGATTAAGCCTTATTTTGCGGTCCGTTTGTTATAAGTTTCGGTGGAGCGTGTCTAATTATGTGTTATAATGGACCCGTTGGAATTTTAACTGAGTAAAAAGTACATAAATTGAGTTTTTGCAATATCATCCTGTCGAAATGCTCGTAATCAAGTATATGAAGTTCTAAAATTTGATAAAACCTTGTTTTTCTGGTCCGTTTGTTATAGATTTCGGAAGAGCGGGTCTAAATAGGCCTAACAATGGATCCGTTGGAATTTTACTTGAATAAAAAGTACAAAAATTGAATTTTTGCAATATAATCGTGTTGAAATACTAGTAATCAAGCATTTAAACTCCTAAAATTTGATTAAAACTTGTTTCGCGGTCCGATTTGTATAGGTTTCATACGAGCGGGTCTAAATAGGCCTTGTAACACCCGGGTTTAGGGGTTAGGTGAAAATAATATTTTAATATTATTTGGGGTCGGGTTTATAATTAAAATGGTCCTTTAAAATTTCGGGTTGCAAAATAGATATTTTAAATGGGACCAAATTGATTTAATTGCAAATTGAAGAGCTATTTAAAGAACAAGGGAATAACCATTCATTAATGGCCTTTTGGTAATTTACCCATCCCCTAATTTAAATCCCCCTTTTATACAAATAAAACACCCATTCACTATTCATCCTCTTCTTCTTCAACGGGTTAGAAGAGCTCATCCTCCTCTATCACTATTCCATTTCAAAGCTCTCTCATTTCAACTCCATTTTGAAAGGTAATGACGTTTTTGACTTCCCCTCAACTCCCTCTCTTTAAAAGTACCTTTTATTTTCATTTTCATAGAGGTTTTGGAAAATGGAATTTTGGAAGGTTTGGATTAAAAATGGAAACTTTATGATGTTAAGTGAAATGTTTTGATTTAATATGTTTAGTTATGATGTATAGAGGTCAAATGGTATAACATATGTGAATTTCAAATGATTTTGAGCAATTTTCGGATTTTGGTGAACATGAGGTTTTTGGATGGTTTTGGGTGAGTTTTGGGGGTTGTTTTAGGTGGGTTTTGATAGGCTTTTGATAGTGCTATGGATAAGGGTTGAATTGGGATCATTTGTGGGTGTAATGGAAGTTGGAAACATGGTTTTTGGACATGGTTTTGGGGTTGTCCGAGTTGGTGAAAATGGGATTTGTTCATGCTTGCAACATGGTAATTTGTGGTTGAATTGCATTCCGGGTTAGTTCCGACGATGAGTTATTGATTGTGGATGTTTTGTTTGTGTTTGGGATTGATTAGAATCGAGGTTGGGCATCGGTGAAGCATCGGAAGTAAATCCGGGAAATTGAAGGTGGTCGCTTGCTTGGTCTTTAAGCTTGGGAGCTTAGGTGAGTGGTTAATTGTTTTACTTGGTTTTAAAATGGTTAGTTCGAGTATATGGACTAGGTTGGGCTTGGTAGACCCACCTAGAGTTAGGATTAGGGTGGTAGCCTAATCCTAAACTTGATCTAGAGCCTTTGGATGAACTCATATATGTGGATATGTATGTCTCGTATGAAATGTGATATGAATGCTTATGTATATTTTGTTATACATGTGAGATGAGGCATGATTTTTGATGCTTGAGATATGCATGATGATGGTTTATAGTGAGTACGTGCTAAGCACGGAATTGATTGAAACGAGTAATGTGAAATGAGTAAAATGTTGGCACTAGTATGCTTGAGTACAAATGATCGATCATTAGGATGTTAGTGTGTACACATGAGTCAAAAGTCGCGCGTGGCCTTGGTGGCGTTGAGTCACCAAGGAGGACTACGAGTTCGCCCGGAAATTGTATTTAAATATAGTCGATGATGAGTGGAATCCCATCGACGGGGCGTGAGGATGAGTGGAATCCCCTCCGCGAGACCGGTGATGAGTGTAATCCCACCGTGAGGTAATGTGGTTGTTGGATGTGAGTTCCAACGTGTTTATCCGCGTATTCGGGTCATAGCTAGGTGCCAATGTTGATTGACAAGTGTATCAATTTGTTGAGATATATGATCTTTAATTGGATGTTTAGATGTGATTACGTGTATTGTGGAATTGAGCTCATGATCATGGCATTTATATTGAATAGTGCTCATGCATCTTTATCTTGTGGCTTTTGTGGATCCTTGGTAAATAAGTGTTTTGCCTTGGCTAGATCGTGCTCGGACCCTGCAATGTTGAGGTTTGTTTTTAAGAGCTTACCCTCACTAAGCATCATTGCTTACGCTCTCTTTGTTCAACATTGCAGATCCTTAGTTCGTGGGTTGCTTGCGCAAGTGGAGGGCCTCCAAGTGTGGTTGTTAGCCTTGAGTACTTCAAGTATGAGTTTTTAATGTTGAACATGTAATAGTTAAGCAATGAGACATGTGTTATTTTGATGGATGATTGTTGGTTGTTTAGGAGCTTGCTTAGACTCCATGTTATGTTGCTTTTGAATGGCTTGTGATGCCATGTTCGAATTGTAATCCATGCCTAAATTTCTTACCATGAATGTTAGCTATGTGCCTCTTGAGGTTGCCTTTGTGTTTGAACTTTGAAGTATGAGACTTGTATGCTTAAATGTCATCTTTGGTCAATTGCATGATTTTCTTAATGAATGTACATGTTGGGTGCTTGCATGGTTGAATATTGATTTGATGATGTTGTATGAATGCTTGTTGGGGTTTAGGGAAGTCCTAAAATGCTTTTAGGTTCGGGTCTTGTTATTTTTGCTGAGTTTGGGAGTGTTGCAGTGCAGGGCATATCGGTACGCCTGAGGGCCGTATCGATACGCTACTGCCTCCAGGGCTCAATTTTGGCTGGGCGTATCGATACTCGGGGGAGTATCGATACGGTTTTTGGTCACTGGAATTTTGAGAAATTGGGGAGTTTTTGGAGTATCGATACGGTGTTGGGGCGTATCGGTACGAGTTCATCTCGTTGACCACAAGATGTTAACCGAAGAGGGCGTATCGATACGCTCAAGGGCTGTATCGATACGGGCTTCTTCGAGTTGACTGGTTGGGTTGACCAAGGCAAGGCGTATCGATACCCTTGACTGGTGTATTGATACGGCCTGCCCTGTAAGCTAAAAATGGACTGTTTATGCATGGTCGTGTTTCGAATGTGATTCCTTTGATTGTTTCCGCTGTTATGATCACATAAGACTTAACAATCCTTTAGACAAGATTAAAATGAAAGAAAAAAAGGTATTAGGGTTGCTAACCCAAGGGGAGCCTTAGCGGGTTTCACTTCGGTTTTCCCCTTTGGCCCACTCGAACCGATCATCCGGCCAGACCGGGACGAGGGGGGTTACATGCCTTCAAATGGATTATTTGAATTTTACTTGACTAAAAACTACAGAAATTGAATTTTTGCAATATAATCGTGTTGAAATACTCGTAATCAAGTATATGAACTCCTAAAATTTGATAAAACCTTGTTTTGCATTCTGTATGTTATAGGTTTCGGTCTCGCGGGTCTAAATAGGCCTCACACTGGACTTGTTGGAATTTTACTCGAGTAAAAAGTACATAAATTGAGTTTTTGCAATATCATCGTGTCGAAATGCTCGTAATCAAGTATATGAACTCCTAAAATTTGATAAAACCTAGTTTTGCAGTCAGTTTTTTATAGGTTTTGCTTTTGCGGGGCTAAATAGGCCTCACAATGGACCCGTTTGAATTTTAACTGAGTAAAAAGTACATAAATTGAGTATTTGCAATATAATCGTGTCAAAATGCACATAATCAAGTATATGAACTCGTAAAGTTTGATTAAGCCTTATTTTGCGGTCCGTTTGTTATAGGTTTCGGTGGAGCGGGTCTAATTAGGCCTTATAATGGACCCGTTGGAATTTTAACTGAGTAAGAAGTACATAAATTGAGTTTTTGCAATATCATCCTGTCGAAATGCTCGTAATCAAGTATATGAACTCCTAAAATTTGATAAAACCTTGTTTTTGTGGTCCGTTTGTTATAGGTTTCGGAAGAACGGGTCTAAATAGGCCTAACAATGGATCCCTTGGAATTTTACTTGAATAAAAAGTACAGAAATTGAATTTTTGCAATATAATCGTGTTGAAATACTAGTAATCAAGCATTTAAACCTCTAAAATTTGATTAAAACTTGTTTTGCGGTCCGATTTGTAGAGGTTTTAGACGAGCGGGTCTAAATAGGCCTTAAACTGGACCAATTTGAATTTTACTTGAATAAAAACTACAGAAATTGAATTTTTGCAATATAATCGTGTTGAAATACTCGTAATCAAGCATATGAACTCCTAAAATTTTATTAAAACTTGTTTCGCGGTCCGTTTTGAAGAGGTTTCAGATGAGGGGGTCTAAATAGGCCTTACAACAGACCCGTTGGAATTTTAACTAAGTAAAAAGTACATAAATTGAGGTTTTGCAGTATAATTGTGTCGAAATGCTCATAATCAAGTATATGAACTCCTAAAATTTGATAAAACCTTGTTTTGCATTCTGTTTGTTATATGTTTCGGTCTTGCGGGTCTAAATAGGCCTCACAATGGACCTGTTGGAATTTTACTCGAGTAAAAAGTACATAAATTGAGTTTTTGCAATATCATCATGTCGAAATGCTCGTAATCAAGTATATGAACTCCTAAAATTTGATAAAACCTTGTTTTGCAGTCAGTTTTTTTATAGGTTTTGCTTTTGCGGGTCTAAATAGGCCTCACAATGGACCCGTTGGAATTTTAACTGAGTATAAAGTACAAAAATTGAGTTTTTGCAATATAATCATGTCAAAATGCTCATAATCAAGTATATGAACTCGTAAAATTTGATTAAGCCTTATTTTGCGGTCCGTTTGTTATAGGTTTCGGTGGAGCGGGTCTAATTCGGCCTTATAATGGACCCGTTGGAATTTTAACTGAGTAAAAAGTACATAAAATGAGTTTTTGCAATATCATCGTGTCGAAATGCTCGTAATCAAGTATATGAACTCCCAAAATTTGATAAAACCTTGTTTTTGTAATCCGTTTGTTATAGGTTTCGGAAGAGCGGGTCTAAATAGGCCTAACAATGGATCCGTTGGAATTTTACTTGAATAAAAAGTACAGAAATTGAATTTTTGCAATATAATCTTGTTGAAATACTAGTAATCAAGCATTTAAACTCCTAAAATTTGATTAAAACTTGTTTCGCGGTCAGATTCGTAGAGGTTTCAGACGAGTGGGTCTAAATAGGCCTTAAAATGGACCAATTTGAATTTTACTTGAATAAAAACTACAGAAATTGATTTTTTGCAATATAATCGTGTTGAAATACTCGTAATCAAGCATATGAACTCCTAAAATTTTATTAAAACTTGTTTCGCGGTCCGTTTTGAAGATGTTTCAGACGAGGGGGTCTAAATAGGCCTTACAATGGACCCGTTGGAATTTTAACTAAGTAAAAAGTACAGAAATTGAGGTTTTGCAGTATAATCGTGTCGAAATGCTCATAATCAAGTATCTGAACTCCTAAAATTTGATAAAACATTGTTTTGCATTCTGTTTGTTATAGGTTTCGGTCTTGCGGGTCTAAGTAGGCCTCACAATGGACCTGTTGGATTTTTACTCGAGTAAAAAGTACATAAATTGAGTTTTTGCAATATCATCATGTCGAAATGCTCGTAATCAAGTATATGAACTCGTAAAATTTGATAAAACCTAGTTTTGCGGCAAATTTTTTATAGGTTTTGCTTTTGCGAGTCTAAATAGGCCTCACAATGGACTCGTTGGAATTTTAACTGAGTAAAAAGTACATAAATTGAGTTTTTGCAATAGAATCGTGTCAAAATGCTCATAATCAAGTATATGAACTCGTAAAATTTGAATAAGCCTTATTTTGCGGTCCGTTTGTTATAGGTTTCGGTCGAGGGGGTCTAATTAGGCCTTATAATGGACCCTTTGGAATTTTAACTGAGTAAAAAGTATAGAAATTGAGTTTTTGCAATATCATCCTATCGAAATGCTCGTATTCAAGTATATGAACTACTAAAATTTGATAAAACCTTATTTTTGTGGTCCGTTTGTATTAGGTTTCAGAAGAGCGGGTCTAAATAGGCCTAACAAGGGATCCGCTGGAATTTTACTTGAATAAAAAGTACTGAAATTGAATTTTTGCAATATAATCGTGTTGAAATACAAGTAATCAAGCATTTAAACTCCTAAAATTTGATTAAAACTTGTTTCACGATCCGATTTGTAGAGGTTTCAGACGAGCGGGTCTAAATAGGCCTTAAAATGGACCAATTTGAATTTTACTTGAATAAAAACTACATAAATTGAATTTTTTGCAATATAATCGTGTTGAAATACTCGTAATCAAGAGTTAGGATTAGGGTGGTAGCCTAATCCTAAACTTGATCTAGAGCCTTTGGATGAACTCATATATGTGGATGTGTATGTCTCGTATGAAATGTGATATGAATGCTTATGTATATTGTGTTATACATGTGAGATGAGGCATGATTTGTGATGCTTGAGATATGCATGATGATGGTTTATGGTGAGTACGTGCTAAGCACGGAATTGATTGAAACGAGTAATGTGAAATGAGTAAAATGTTGGCACTAGTATGCTTGAGTACAAATGATCGATCATTACGATGTTAGTGTGTACACATGAGTCAAAAGTCGCGTGTGGCCTTGGTGGCGTTGAGTCACCAAGGAGGAGTACGGGTTCGCCCGGAAATTGTATTTAAATATAGTCGATGATGAGTGGAATCCCATCGACGGGGCGTGAGGATGAGTGGTGTAACGCCCCAATTTTGGGCTTAGAAGTTTTGCGTTTGGACCGGGCCGGTTGTGTTGCGGTTCGAATATAAAAGGGTGAATTTAGGAAAGCCTAGTTTGGGTTGCATTAAAAATATGGAAAATGTCTTAAAATCCTCTTTTATTATGTATAAGAGAATGGTGAAATCAATTTTACAAAATGAGGTTTGGAAGAGTGACATTTTGGGTTGGTGACTAAAATGTAATTTTTGAAAACTGGGTGACTGTTTAAAAGGATTGAAACTTTGAATCTTTAAGGAGCTATTTACCCAATAGGAGTTTCTCCAGATTTTTCTTAAATATTAAAGGATTAATTAAGGGTTTTAATAAAAGGTAAAAAGGAGGGAAAAGATATTTTGGCATTTTTAACTAACTTTTCCCAAATTTCCATTTTCCTTTTCTCTCAACTTTTCTCTCAATCAAAACACATTTCTCCAGCACATTTTCCCTCTGATTTTGACATCCAAATATGAGATTTCAATCCTCTTTTGATCTCTAATCATCTCTTCAACAAAACCTTAGCATTTGCTTATTGGATTTTCAAGAATCTTGGTTCCAAAAAGGGAGAAACTCAAGTTTAGAGGTATGAACGTCCTTCTCCTCTAAATTCTCAGTTCTTTACTAAAATTCCCAAGTTCTCAATCCTTGATTTGTGTTTTATAAAAGGTTTTACAATTGTGTTCTTGATCTTGGCTTTAAAATGCAAGATTTGCTTTAATTTTGATGAAATTCGTATGATCTGATTGGGCATTGTCTTGAGATGTCATTTTGATGAAAAATGAATGTATAATTGATGAGAAATTGAGGTTTAATCAATGCAATCCCGAATAGGTTGATTTTCCTAAGTTTTGCTTGAGTTTTTGGTTGTTTTTGGAGTGATCTTGATGATCTGCTATAGCTGGAGGTATAAGGACGTGGTTAGATCCTTTTTGGATGTTAATTGAGGTTTAAGAATGTTTAGAATTGATGGATCTTGGCTGGGTAGTGTTGTGGAGTTGTTTGGATGTGTTTTCGATTGTGTTTGGTAGCCGAAAATGGAGTGTGGATGAGAGCAGCGAGTTTAGGTGCTTTCATTGAAGATATTAATGCATGATGGTGCATTAATCCTCTACTTTGATGTGTTTAAAACAGGGGAGACATCTTCGGATATTTGTGGTGGTGATCCGGAAGCTTGATCGGTGTTTCGGCAAGTAGCGAAACGGAATCGGTGAGTGGATTTTGGTTTTCAGCTTTGAAACCAATGTTTTGAAGGTTTGGGAGGTTAGTTTAAGTCTAAGCAACTTAGCTAAGCTCAAGAGTAAGTTTTCGGTAAAACTCTCTTGATGATGAACCATGAGTTGGTTGAATGCAATGTGATTTGTTTGCATGTTTTAAATCCTGTTTTGAGAGCATATTTTAGCATGATTATTTGCTGATTTTATAAGCCATGTGTTGAAGGATGCTCAAGGTAAGGGATCCTTGTTTTGAACATTGTTAAATGTGGTTTTGATGCTTAATGATGCATGATGATTATGGCTTTGTTAAATGCTTTAAAACAGTGGAATATTGTTGTTAATGATGCATATTGGCAAGTGATGTTTTGAGAATGGTTAAGAACACTATGGTGGTTAAAAGTCCATGGTTGGTTCTTGGTTAAGATCACAAAGGTGGTTAAAAGTCCTTGTGTGAATCTTGTGTATTTTAAGAACAACATGGTGGTTAAAAGTCCATGGTTGGTTCTTGGTTAAGGTCACAAAGGTGGTTAAAAGTCCTTGTGTGAGCCTTGTGTATTTAAGAACACCATGGAGGTTAAAAGTCCATGGGTGATTCTTGTTAAGGACACAAAGGTGGTTAAAAGTCCTTGTGTGGTCCTTGTGAATTGTAAGAACATCATGGTGGTTAAAAGTCCATGGATGATTCTTGTGCTGTAACGCCCCAATTTTGGGCTTAGAAGTTTTGGGTTTGGACCGGTTCGGTCGAAGTGCGGTTCAAATATATAAGGGTGAATTTAGGAAAGCCTAGTTCGGGTTGCATTAAAAATATGGAAAAATGTCTTAAATTCCTCTTTTATTATATATAAGAGAATGGTGGAATCAATTTTACAAAATAGGGTTTGGAAGTGTGACATTTTGGCTAGTGACCAAAATGTAATTTTTGAAAACTGTGTGACTGTTTTAAAAAGGATTGAAACTTTCAATCTTTAAGGAGCTATTTACCCAATGGGAGTTTCTCCAGATTTTTCCTAAATATTAAAGATTTAATTAATGGTTTTTAAATAAAACTAAAAGGGAGGGAAGATATTTTGGCATTTTCCAACTAACTTTCCACATTTTCCATTTTCCCTTTCTCTCAATTTTCTCTCAACCCAAACACATTTTTCCAGAGCATTTCCCTCTGATTTTGTCATCTAAATACCACATTTCAATTCTCTTTTGATCTCTAATCATCTCTTCATCAAAACCTTATCATTTGCTAAGTGGATTTTCAAGAATCTTGGTTTCAAAAAGGGAGAAACTTAAGTTTAGAGGTATGAACGTCCTTCTCCTCTAAATTCTCAGTTCTTTACTGAAATTCCCAAGTTCTCAATCCTTAATTTGTGTTTTATAAAAGGTTTTATGGTTGTGTTCTTGATCTTGGCTTAAAATGCAAGATTTGGTTGATTTTTGGATAAAATTCGTATGATCTGTTTGGGCAGTGTTTTGAGGTGTCTTTTTGATGTTAAATGAATGTTAAATTGATGATAAATTGAGGTTTAATAAATGCAATCCCGAATAGGTTGATTTTCCTAAGTTTTGCTTGAGTTTTTGGTTGTTTTTGGAGTGATCTTGATGATCTGTTATAGCTGGAGGTATAAGGGCGTGGTTAGATCCTTTTTGGATGTTAATTGAGGTTTATGAATGATTAGAATTGATGGATCTTGGCTGGGTAGTGTTGTGGAGTTGTTTGAAGGTGATTTCAGTTGTGTTTGGTAGCCGAAATGGGAGTGTTGATGAGAGCAGCGAGTTTAGGTGCTTTCATGGAAGATATTAATGCATGATGATGCATTAATCCTCTGCTTTGATGTGTTTAAAACAGGGGAGTCATCTTTGGATCCTTGTGGTGGTGATCCGGAAGCTTGATTGGTGTTTCGGCAAGTGGCGAAACGGAATCGGTGAGTGGATTTTGGTTTTCAGCTTTGAAACCAATGTTTTGAAGGTTTGGGAGCTTAGTTTAAGTCTAAGCAACTTAGCTAAGCTCGAGAGTAAGTTTTCGGAAAAACTCTCTTGATGATGAACCATGAATTGGTTGTGTGCAATGTGATTTGTTTGCATGTTTTAAATCCTGTTTTGAAAGTATATTTAGCATGTTTATTTGCTGAGATTATAAGCCATGTGTTGAAGGATGCTCAAGGTAAGAGATTCTTGTTTTTGAACATTATTAAATGTGGTTTTGATGCATAATGATGCATGATGTTTATGGCTTTGATAAATGCTTTAAAACAGTGGATTATTGTTGAAAAATGATGTATATTGGCAAGTGATGGCTAAGGTCACAAAGGTGGTTAAAAGTCCTTGTGTGAGCCTTGTTTATTTAAGAACAATATGGTGGTTAAAAGTCCATGGTTGGTTCTTGGTTAAGATCACCAAGGTGGTTAAAATTCCTTGTGTGAGTCTTGTGTATTTAAGAACAACATGGTGTTTAAAAGTCCATGGTTGGTTCTTGGTTAAGGTTACAAAGGTGGTTAAAATTCCTTGTGTAAGCCTTGTTTATTTAAGAACACCAAGGTGTTTAAAAGTCCTTGGGTGATTCTTGTTAAGGACACAAAGGTGTTTAAAAGTCCTTGTGTGGTCCTTGTGAATTGTAAGAACTTCATGGTGTTTAAAAGTCCATGGATGATTCTTGTTAAGGACACAATGGTGTTTAAAAGTCCATGTGTGGTCCTTGGAAATTGTAAGATCACAATGGTGTTTAAAAGTTCATGTGTGGATCTTATGTTGTTTGTATCACTTGTGGCCAATATGACATGTTATAAACTTGAAGCATGAATTGCTTGTTTTAAATGCTTATGTGCATGTGCAATCGATGATTTGAACCAAGGCTTTCAAATGTGTTTTATTAATGCATTATTGTGTGGTTTTAAATGAGCATTCCTCACTAAGCTATTTGCTTACGCTCTCTCTTTTCTTAAACCAATAATGCAGAGCATTGAAGTGCATTTGGGGCAGAAAGGAAGCCAAGCATCCAAGTGAAGGTTTAAGCTCATGTATGGTGAACATTTTCCTAAAACTATTAGCTTTTGGGTATTTGGCAATGGGGGACCTATGTTGTTGTTTTGGGAGATGGTTTGGACTCCCTAAGTTGGTTTTATGTTGATATTGATGTTGGTACTTGTAATTGGCCTCTTGGTATGTGTTTTGGTCATTTGAGGGTTTCATGGATTGCTTTATAGGATGCTTGCCTATAGAATTGGGGATTTTCATAATTGATGCCATGTTGGTGTTTTGTTGATGCAATCATGATCCTTATGCATGAAATGACTTGCTGATATAATTTGGTGGCATTTGGAGCATGTTTGATGGGTCAATTGTGTGTTTTTTCAGCAAAAATCTGCAAATCTGGGCAGGCCGTATCGGAACGGGTGCTACCGTTTCGGAACAGGGGCCTGAAATGGCCTAGGCGTTCCGTAACGGGAAGAACCGTTCCGAAATAGAAATGCCACTGCCAAGCCTTGTTTCGGAACCCGTTTCGGAATGGTCCCGCATTTCGGAACAGGTCCTCCCTGTTTCGGAACACTCGACAGTTGGGCTCTGAATTTGATGGTTATATGTTTTGAAATGTTTGCGTTTTGGTCCTGAAACTTGTTTTTGCAATTGAATGAGTTTGAGATGTCCGTTTGAGCTGAAATTTGGCAGAGAGGCATGAAAGATGATTAATTTCATATTGGTAACTTAAATTTGGGTTAAGTCCTTATAATTTCCAGAATTTACAATTTGGTCCCTAAAGTTGTAATTTGTGCAATTGAGTCCCTGAATGATCTTTGTTTGTTACGATCTTTGAGTATGATGATCTTGTGAATATATCTAGGGTTAATGTGCATCTATACAAGATTAAAAAGAAAAAAAAGGGTCGTTAATCAAGGTTGACTTTCGGGTTGACTTTGGTTTTCCCCGTGTAAACTTCTTAATTCGGGTCAACCGTCTAGGCCGGGTTAAGGGGGTTACATTTGGTGGTATCAGAGCTGAGTTCTCGAGTAATTGGGAATGTTGAAGCAGGTTGCAATTGAGGTGTATGTTGTGGTGAAGCATGTTGTGGGTACCCATTGCCAAATCAAATCTAATGTAATGATATTATTTTTAAGTGGAAATGAGCTTGAGTACTTGGATTGCTTACCTTGCTGAGCCTGACTTTGTTTGTTTGCATTGTGATTGCATTGCTAGTGTATGGCACCTCGTAGAGAGTTGAGGGTTAATACGCGAGCTATGGCTCAAAACGAAAATGAAGAGAACGTTGAGAATGCTATGGATTTACCTCCTCCGCCTGGTGGTGGTGGAGCTGAGGGTGAAAGAGCTGATGTAGCAGCTGGTGCTGGGGTCGCTGGACCTGAAGCTGGTCAGGGGCAAGCTATTCCTGACATGTTAATGTTAGTGCAAGCTATTGCTGGTGCTTTTCGAGCAGCGGTAGCTGGAGCTCAAGGAGCTGGGCATCAGGGAGATGCTGGAGTGAGACTACCCTTGGAACGTTTGCGCAGTCTGGGAGGGACTGAGTTCAGGGGTTTGTCCGCTGAAGGTTCGGAGTCTTGGTTAGAGAGTACCAAGAGAATCTTGAGGTAGATGAGTTGCACCGACGTGCAAAAGCTGGGGTGTGTGGTATCATTGATGCAGGATGATGCGTACACGTGGTGGACAACCACTATCGCTGGGATGGCGGAAGCTGACGTAACTTGGACGTTCTTCCAAAATGCGTTCAAGAGAAGGTATCTAGGTGTGAGATACCTAGATGAAAAGAAGAGGGAGTTCATGTCTCTTACCCAGGGGAGCATGTCTGTAGCTGAGTACGAGGTACAGTTTGTCCGACTCAGTCAGTACGCACCTGAGCTTGTTCCGGATGAGCGGGAAAGGTGTGAAAGGTTCCGTTATGGTTTAGTGACGGAAGTTAAGATGTATGTGCTAGCTACCGAGTATAATGATTTTGATGTGCTGGTTGGCCGAGCAAAGGACATTGAGATGAACTTGGGTTTATCTGCTAGAAGTGCTGGGTCAAGTGCTGGTAAGCGAGCTGCGGAGTATAGTTCCGGTGGTGGACGGAACAAGAGGGGACGTGATCAGAAGTATCAGTCCTCAGTTAAGCGAGGTGGTGGTGCGCCTGCTCAGGGAGGTAAGGCTAGAGTTAATCCGAGTGCATGTTGGACATGTGGTTCGCGTGGCCATATGAAACGTGATTGTCCTCGAGCTGTGAGGGAGGTGCAAGCTCCTGTTGTAGCAGCTGGTAATGCGTGCTGGAACTGTGGATCTACGGATCACTTGAGGAGAGAGTGTCCTATGTTGGCTGGTGGCCAAGTGCGTGCTCCTGTTGTTGTTGCACCACAGAGAGGTCGTGGGCGCGGCCGTGGTAACTTTCAGCGGAGAGAGGAAGGTGGTCGGGGTGTGGCCCATGTTGTAGCTATTCAGCCTGAGGGTGGCGGCCAAGCCAGGGTGTATGCTCAGCGGGAGGGGAGAAATGACGCGGATGTGATCGCAGGTACTTTTACTTTGCAATCCTTGTCATTACTTTCCTTGATTGATTCTGGATCTACGCACTCATACATATTGCGTGAGCATGCTGAATTGCTTGGTTTGCCTGTTGAGTCTTTGGATGTTGGTGTGCGTGTCACTAGTTCTTTTGGTTAGACTGTTGTGACTCGAAAGCTTTATAGAAGATGTCCCTTGGTTGTGCAAGGTCATGTTTTTCCTGTTGATCTTATGGAGTTACCTTTCTATGGTTTTGATGTAATCCTTGGTATGGATTGGCTTGTTGAGCATCGAGCTGTAGTGGATTGTGAGAATAAGCGAGTTTCGTTGAAGCTTGCGGATGATTATGAGTTAGTTGTGGTTGGTGAGAATGTGAAGTTTCTTGCCAACGTGGTGTCTACGTTGGAGGCGAGCTGGATGCCGAGGCAAGGTTGTGAAGCTTACCTAGCTTTTGTGATGAATCCTAGCTCTAAGGAGTTGCGTGTGCAAGATATCAGGATTGTGCGAGAGTTTCCTGGTGTGTTTCCGGAGGAGTTGCCTGGATTGCCTCCTAATTGCGAGGTAGAGTTTGGGATTGAGCTGTATGAGAATACAACTCCTGTGTCCATTACTCTTTATAGAATGGCACCCAAAGAGTTGAAGGAGCTGAAGATGCAATTGCAAGAGTTGCTCGATCGTGGTTTCATTCGGCCAAGTGTGTCACCTTGGGGTGCACCGGTCTTGTTTGTGAAGAAAAAGGATGGCACTATGAGAATGTGCATTGATTATCGTCAGCTGAACAAGTTGACTATCAAGAATCGGTATCCTTTGCCGAGGATTGATGATCTCTTTGATCAATTTCGGGGAGCGGCTGTGTTCTCTAAGATTGACTTGAGGTCAGGGTATTACCAGTTGAAGGTGAAGGATGTGGATGTCCCTAAGACAACTTTCAGGACAAGGTATGGGCATTATGAGTTCCTTGTGATGCCGTTTGGTTTGACAAATGCTCCTGCAGCTTTCATGGACATGATGAATCGTGTGTTTCATGAATACCTGGACAAGTTTGTTGTGGTGTTCATTGATGATATCCTTGTGTACTCGTGTACGGAGGAGGAGCATGAAGAGCATTTGAGGATTGTGCTGCAAGCTTTGTTGGAGAATCAGCTTTATGCCAAGCTGAGCAAGTGTGAGTTCTGGTTAAGTGAAGTGGTGTTTCTCGGTCATGTGGTTTCTGCTGAGGGGATTCGTGTTGATCCTCAGAAGATTGAGGCGGTGATGAATTGGAAGGTTCCTAAGTCTGTTCATGAGGTTCGTAGTTTCCTTGGTTTGGCGGGATACTACCGGAGGTTTGTGGATGGGTTTTCGAAGATTGCTGCACCTTTGACGAAGTTGTTGCAAAAGGATGTTAAGTATGAGTGGACGGAAGCGAGACAGCAGGCTTTTGAGAAGCTTAGGCAGCTTTGACGCAAGCTCCTATCTTGGTTCAACCTGAATCAGGGAAAGAGTTTGTGGTCTATAGCGATGTGTCCTATGTTGGTTTGGGATGTGCGCTGATGCAAGAGGGTAAGGTGGTGGCTTATGCATCGCGGCAGTTGAAAGTGCATGAGCGCAATTATCCTACGCATGACATCGAGTTGGCTGCGGTGGTTTTTGCTTTGAAGATCTGGAGACATTACCTGTATGGTGAGAAGTGTACTGTGTACACGGATCACAAGAGTTTGAAGTATCTGATGTCTCAGAAGGAGTTGAATCTTAGGCAGCGACGTTGGGTGGAGTTGCTCAAAGATTATGATTTGACGATTGAGTATCACCCTGGAAAGGCTAATGTTGTAGCGTATGCCTTGAGTAGGAAGGTAGCTGTTGAGTTGAGGGCTATGTTTGCCAGTTTGAGTATTTCACGTGATGGTGGTCTTGTGGCTGAGTTGCAAGTGAAACCATCTTTGGTTCAGTTGATCAAGGAAAAGCAGTTGCTGGATGATTCCTTGGTACCGCATGTTCAGGATATCGCGGAGGGTAGGCCTTCGGATTTCTGTTTTAATGATGATGGAGTGTTGTGTTTTGGGAGTCGGATAGTAGTGCCCAATGATGCCGAGTTGAGGCGTACTATTCTGACTGAAGGTCATAGTAGTCCTTTTGCTATGCACCCTGGTAGTACTAAGATGTATCGTGATCTTCGTGATGAGTACTATTGGGTGGGTTTAGAGAAAGATGTTGCAGAGTTTGTGATCAAGTATATGGTGTGTCAGCGAGTTAAGGCTGAGCATCAGGTTCCTGCAGGGTTGTTGCAACCGTTGAGAATCCCTGAATGGAAGTGGGAAAGGATTACCATGGATTTTGTGTCTGGTTTACCTTTGTCGCCATCGAAGAAGAATTCGGTGTGGGTGATTGTGGATCGCCTGACGAAGTGTGCGCATTTCTTGCCTGTGCATACTACGTATTCTTTGGATAACCTTGCGGAGCTGTACATTGTTGAAATTGTGCGGCTGCATGGTGTGCCTAAGTCAATTGTGTCGGATAGGGATCCGAGGTTTACATCGCGTTTCTGGCGGTGTTTGCATCAAGCTTTGGGTACACGGTTGAATTTCAGTACATCTTATCATCCTTAGTCGGATGGTCAGTCCGAGCGTGTTATCCAGATTTTGGAGGATATGTTGAGGTGCTGCGTGATTGAGTTTCAAGGCTCTTGGGAGAAACATTTGCCTTTGGTGGAGTTTGCGTATAACAATGGTTATCAAGCAAGTATTCAAATGGCACCTTATGAAACTTTGTACGGGAGGAAGTGTAGGACTCCTCTTTGTTGGGCTGAAACGGGTCACAAGTTGGTATCGATGCCGGCTTTGTTGAAAGGAACCACCGAGAAGGTGAAGCTCATTTGTGAGCGTTTGAAGGCAGCTTCTGATCGGCAAAAGTCTTACACGGATTTGAAGCGTAAGGAGATTGAGTATGCGGTGGGTGACCGTGTGTTTTTGAAGGTTTCGCCTTGGAAAAAGGTGATGAGGTTTGGCCGGAAGGGTAAGCTGAGCCCTAGGTACATTGGACCATACGAGGTGATTGAGCGTGTGGGTCCTGTTGCGTACAAGTTGAGGTTACCTCAAGAGTTGGAAAAGATTCATGATGTGTTTCATGTTTCTATGCTTCAGAAGTATAGATCGGATCCTTCACATGTGATGCCTGTGGAAGAAGTGGAATTGAATCCGGATTTGACCTATGATGAGGAACCGGTGAAGGTTCTGGATTCGGATAGTAAAGTTCTTCGAGGCAAGACCATTGAGTTGGTAAAGGTGTTGTGGAAGCATCGTGGTGTTGAAGAAGCCACGTGGGAACGGAAGGATGACTGCTGAAGCAGTTTCCGTACCTCTTTTCTTCAGGTAAATTTCGAGGACGAAATTTCTTAAGGGGGGAGAGTTGTAACGCCCCAATTTTGGGCTTAGAAGTTTTGGGTTTGGACCGGTTCGGTCGAAGTGCGGTTCGAATATATAAGGGTGAATTTAGGAAAGCCTAGTTCGGGTTGCATTAAAAATATGGAAAAATGTCTTAAAATCCTCTTTTATTATATATAAGAGAATGGTGGAATCAATTTTACAAAATAGGGTTTGGAAGTGTGACATTTTGGCTAGTGACCAAAATGTAATTTTTGAAAACTGTGTGACTATTTTAAAAAGGATTGAAACTTTGAATCTTTAAGGAGCTATTTACCCAATGGGAGTTTCTCCAGATTTTTCCTAAATATTAAAGATTTAATTAATGGTTTTTAAATAAAACTAAAAGGGAGGGAAGATATTTTGGCATTTTCCAACTAACTTTCCACATTTTCCATTTTCCTTTTCTCTCAATTTTCTCTCAACCCAAACACATTTTTCCAGAGCATTTCCCTCTGATTTTGTCATCTAAATACCACATTTCAATTCTCTTTTGATCTCTAATCATCTCTTCATCAAAACATTATCATTTGCTAAGTGGATTTTCAAGAATCTTGGTTTCAAAAAGGGAGAAACTCAAGTTTAGAGGTATGAACGTCCTTCTCCTCTAAATTCTCAGTTCTTTACTGAAATTCCCAAGTTCTCAATCCTTAATTTGTGTTTTATAAAAGGTTTTATGGTTGTGTTCTTGATCTTGGCTTAAAATGCAAGATTTGGTTGATTTTTGGATAAAATTCGTATGATCTGTTTGGGCAGTGTTTTGAGGTGTCTTTTTGATGTTAAATGAATGTTAAATTGATGAGAAATTGAGGTTTAATAAAAGCAATCCCGAATAGGTTGATTTTCCTAAGTTTTGCTTGAGTTTTTGGTTGTTTTTGGAGTGATCTTGATGATTTGTTATAGCTGGAGGTATAAGGGCGTGGTTAGATCCTTTTTGGATGTTAATTGAGGTTTATGAATGATTAGAATTGATGGATCTTGGCTGGGTAGTATTGTGGAGTTGTTTAGAGGTGATTTCAGTTGTGTTTGGTAGCCGAAATGGGAGTGTTGATGAGAGCAGCGAGTTTAGGTGCTTTCATGGAAGATATTAATGCATGATGATGCATTAATCCTCTACTTTGATGTGTTTAAAACAGGGGAGTCATCTTTGGATCCTTGTGGTGGTGATCCGGAAGCTTGATTGGTGTTTCGGCAAGTGGCGAAACGGAATCGGTGAGTGGATTTTGGTTTTCAGCTTTGAAACCAATGTTTTGAAGGTTTGGGAGCTTAGTTTAAGTCTAAGCAACTTAGCTAAGCTCGAGAGTAAGTTTTCGGAAAAACTCTCTTGATGATGAACCATGAATTGGTTGTGTGCAATGTGATTTGTTTGCATGTTTTAAATCCTGTTTTGAAAGCATATTTAGCATGTTTATTTGCTGAGATTATAAGCCATGTGTTGAAGGATGCTCAAGGTAAGAGATTCTTGTTTTTGAACATTATTAAATGTGGTTTTGATGCATAATGATGCATGATGTTTATGGCTTTGATAAATGCTTTAAAACAGTGGATTATTGTTGAAAAATGATGTATATTGGCAAGTGATGGCTAAGGTCACAAAGGTGGTTAAAAGTCCTTGTGTGAGCCTTGTTTATTTAAGAACAACATGGTGGTTAAAAGTCCATGGTTGGTTCTTGGTTAAGATCACTAAGGTGGTTAAAATTCCTTGTGTGAGTCTTGTGTATTTAAGAAAAACATGGTGTTTAAAAGTCCATGGTTGGTTCTTGGTTAAGGTTACAAAGGTGGTTAAAATTCCTTGTGTAAGCCTTGTTTATTTAAGAACACCAAGGTGTTTAAAAGTCCTTGGGTGATTCTTGTTAAGGACACAAAGGTGTTTAAAAGTCCTTGTGTGGTCCTTGTGAATTGTAAGAACTTCATGGTGTTTAAAAGTCCATGGATGATTCTTGTTAAGGACACAATGGTGTTTAAAAGTCCATGTGTGGTCCTTGGAAATTGTAAGATCACAATGGTGTTTAAAAGTCCATGTGTGGATCTTATGTTGTTTGTATCACTTGTGGCCAATATGACATGTTATAAACTTGAAGAATGAATTGCTTGTTTTAAATGCTTATGTGCATGTGCAATCGATGATTTGAACCATGGCTTTCAAATGTGTTTTATTAATGCATTATTGTGTGGTTTTAAATGAGCATTCCTCACTAAGCTATTTGCTTACACTCTCTCTTTTCTTAAACCAATAATGCAGAGCATTGAAGTGCATTTGGGGCAGAAAGGAAGCCAAGCATCCAAGTGAAGGTTTAAGCTCATGTATGGTGAACATTTTCCTAAAACTATTAGCTTTTGGGTATTTGGCAATGGGGGACCTATGTTGTTGTTTTGGGAGATGGTTTGGACTCCCTAAGTTGGTTTTATGTTGATATTGATGTTGGTACTTGTAATTGGCCTCTTGGTATGTGTTTTGGTGATTCGAGGATTTCATGGATTGCTTTATAGGATGCTTGCCTATAGAATTGGGGATTTTCATAATTGATGCCATGTTGATGCAATTATGATCCTTATGCATGAAATGACTTGCTAGTATAATTTGGTGGCATTTGGAGCATGTTTGTTGGGTCAATTGTGTGTTTATTCAACAAAAATCTGCAAATCTGGGCAGGCCGTATCGGAACGGGTGCTACCGTTTCGGAACAGGGGCCTGAAATGTTCGGGTTGACTTTGGTGAACATGGGTCAATTATGATCCTTATGGTGAACATTTTCCTAAAACTATTAACTTTCGGGTTGACTTTGGTTTTCCCCGTGTAAACTTCTTAATTCGGGTCAACCGTCTAGGCCGGGTTAAGGGGGTTACATGTGCTAAGGACACAATGGTGGTTAAAAGTCCATGTGTGGTCCTTGTGAATTGTAAGATCACAATGGTGGTTAAAAGTCCATGTGTGGATCTTGTATTGATTGTATCACTTGTGGCCAATATGACATGTTATAAACTTGAAGCATGAAATGCTTGTTTTAAATGCTTATGTGCATGTACAAATGATGATTTGAACTAAGGTTTATAAAGGTGTTTATAAATGCATTATTGAGTTGTTTTAAATGAGCATTCCTCACTAAGCTTTTTGCTTACGCTCTCTCTTTTCTTAAACCAATAATGCAGAGCATTGAAGTGCTTATAAGGGCAGCAAGAGGTCAAGAATCCAAGTGAAGAACTAAGCTCATGTATGGTGAAAGTTTCTTAACACTATTAGCTTTTGGCATTTGGCAATGGGGGACCTATGTTGTTGTTTTGGGAGATGTTTTGGACTCCCTAAGTTGGTTTATGTTGTTGTTGATGATGGAACATGTAATTGGCCTTTGTGAAGTTGATTTGGCATTATGATGCTTGAATGGTTTTCTAAATAGGATGCATGCCTATAGAATTGGGGATTTGCTTAATTGATGCCATGTTTGAGTATGGTTGATGCAATTGTGTTCCTTATGCATGTAATGACTTGCTGGTATAATTTGGTTACCTTTGGAGCATGTTTGATGGGTCAATTGTGTGTTAAACCAGCTATTTTTCTGCAATCTGGGTAGGACGTATCGGAACGGGTGCTACCGTTTCGGAACGGGGGCCTGAAATGGCTTAGGCGTTTCGAAACGGGAGGAACCGTTCCAGAATGGAAATGCTACTGCCGAGCCCTGTTTCGATACTCGTTTCAGAACGGTCCCGCGTTTCGGAACAGGTCCTCCCTGTTTCGGAACACTCGACCGTTGGGCACTGAAATTGACGGTTATATGTTTTAAAATCTTTGCGTTTTAGTCCTGAACCTTGTTTATGCAATTGAATGAGTTTGAGATGTCCGTTTGAGCTGAAATTTGGCAGAGAAGCATGTAACATGACTAATTTCATATTGGTAACTCAAATGTTGGCCGAGTCCTTATAATTTTCATAATTTGCAATTTGGTCCCTAAACTTGTAATTTGTGCAATCAAGTCCCTGAATGTTCTCTGATTGTTATGATCTTTGAGTATGATGTTCTTGTGAACACATCTAGGGTTAATGTGCATTTAGACAAGATTAAAAATAAAAAAAGGGTCGTTAATCAAGGTTGACTTTCGGGTTGACTTTGGTTTTCCCCGTGTAAACTTCTTAATTCGGTTCAACCGTCTGGGCCGGGTTAAGGGGGTTACATTTGGTGGTATCAGAGCTGAGTTCTCGTGTAATTGGGAATGATTATGTGGGTGATTAAAGAATGTATGCTTTGTATGCTTGTTGAATGAAAGCATGATGTGAGAATTGTAAGCATGTTACAACTGTGGTATATGCTGTGGTGAAAGCATGTTAGAGGGACCTATTGCCAAATCAAAGCTAATGTAATGATATTGTTTTTAATTGGAAAATGAGCTTGAGTACTTGGATTGCTTACCTTGCTGAGCCTGACTTTGTTTTATTGCATTGTGATTGCATTGTTAGTGTATGGCACCTTGTAGAGAGTTGAGAGTTAATACGCGAGCTATGGCTCAAAATGAAAATGAAGAGAATGTTGAGAATATGGTAGATTTACCTCCCCCGCCTGGTGGTGGTAGTGTTGAGGGTGAAGGAGCTGGTGTTGCAGCTGGTGCTGGGGTCGCTGGACCTGAAGCTGGTCAGGGGCAAGCTGTTCCTGACATGACAATGTTGGTTCAAGCTATTGTTGGTGCTTTTCGAGCAGCGGTAGTTGGAGCTCAAGGAGCTGGGCATCAGGGAGATGCAGGAGTTAGACTACCCTTGGAACGTTTGCGCAGTCTGGGAAGGACTGAGTTCAGGGGTTTGTCTGCTGAAGGTTCGGAGTCTTGGTTAGAAAGTACCAAGAGAATCTTGGGTCAAATGAGTTGCACTGAAGTTCAGAAGTTGGGCTGTGTAGTATCGTTGTTGCAGGAAGATGCATACACTTGGTGGTCAACCACTATCTCTAGGATGGCGGAAGCTGATGTAACTTGGACGTTCTTCCAGAACGCGTTCAAGAGAAGGTATCTGGGTGTGAGGTACCTAGATTAAAAGAAAAGAGAATTCATGTCTCTTACCCAAGGGAGCATGTCTGTAGCTGAGTACGAGGTTCAGTTTGTCCGACTCAGTCAGTACGCACCTGAGCTTGTCCCGGATGAGCGGGAGAGGTGTGAAAGGTTCCGTTATGGTTTGGTGACGGAAGTAAAGACGTATATGCTGGCTGCTGAGTATAATGATTTTGATGTGCTGGTTGGTCGGGCAAAGGACATTGAGATGAACTTGGGTTTATCTTCTAGAAGTGCTGGATCAAGTGCTGGTAAGCGAGCTGCTGAGTATAGTTCCGGTGGTGGACGGAACAAGAGGGGACGTGATCAGAAGTATCAGTCTTCAGCTAAGCGAGGTGGTGGTGCGCCTGCTCAGGGAGGCAACGCTAGAGTTGATCCGAGCGCGTGTTGGACATGTGGATCGCGTGGCCATATGAAGCGTGATTGTCCTCGAGCTGTAAGGGAGGTGCAAGCTCCTGTTGTGGCGGCTGGTAATTCGTGCTGGAACTGTGGATCTACGGATCACATGAGGAGAGAGTGTCCTATGTTGGCTGGTGGCCAAGGGCGTGCTCCTGTAGTTGTTGCACCGCAGAGAGGTCGTGGGCGCGGCCGTGGTAATTTCCAGCGTAGGGAGGATGGTGGACGTAATGTGGCCCATGTGGTAGCTGTTCAGCCTGAGGGTGGCGGCCAGACGAGGGTGTATGCTCAGCGGGAGGGGAGGAATGACACGGATGTGATCGTAGGTACTTTTACTTTGCAATCCTTGTCATTACTTTCCTTGATTGATTCTGGATCTACGCACTCATACATATTGCGTGAGCATACTGAATTGCTTGGTTTGCCTATTGAGTCTTTGGATGTTGGTATGCGTGTCACTAGTTCTTTTGGTGAGACTGTTGTGACTCGAAAGCTTTATAGAAGATGTCCTTTGGTTGTGCAAGATCATGTTTTTCCTGTTGATCTCATGGAGTTACCTTTCTATGGTTTTGATGTAATCCTTGGTATGGATTGGCTTGTTGAGCATCGAGCTGTAGTGGATTGTGAGAATAAGCGAGTTTCGTTGAAGCTTGCGGATGATTATGAGGTAGTTGTGGTTGGTGAGAATGTAAAGTTTCTTGCCAATGTGGTGTCTACGTTGGAGGCGAGCCGGATGCTGAGGCAAGGTTGTGAAGCTTACCTAGCTTTTGTGATGAATCCTAGCTCTAAGGAGTTGCGTGTGCAAGATATCAGGACTGTGCGAGAGTTTTCTGGTGTGTTTCCTGAGGAGTTGCCTAGGTTGCCTCCTAATCGTGAAGTGGAGTTTGGGATTGAGCTGTATGAGAACACAACTCCAGTGTCCATTACCCCTTATAGAATGGCACCTAAAGAGTTGAAGGAGCTAAAGACGCAATTGCAAGAGTTGCTTGATCGTGGGTTCATTCGGCCGAGTGTGTCACCTTGGGGTGCACCGGTCTTGTTTGTGAAGAAGAAGGATGGCACTATGAGAATGTGCATTGATTATCGTCAGCTGAACAAGTTGACTATCAAGAATCGGTATCCATTGCCGAGAATTGATGATCTTTTTGATCAGTTTCGGGGAGCAGCTGTGTTCTCTAAGATTGACTTAAGGTCAGGGTATTACCAGTTGAAGGTGAAGGATGTGGATGTGCCTAAGACAGCTTTCAGGACGAGGTATGGGCATTATGAGTTCCTTGTGATGCCGTTTGGTTTGACAAATGCTCCTGCAGCTTTCATGGACATGATGAACCGAGTATTTCATGAATACTTGGATAAATTTGTTGTGGTGATCATTGATGATATCCTCGTGTACTCGCGTACTGAGGAGGAGCATGAAGAGCATTTGAGAATTGTGTTGCAAGCTTTGTTGGAGAATCAGCTTTATGCCAAGCTGAGCAAGTGTGAGTTTTGGCTTAGAGAAGTGGTGTTTCTTGGTCATGTGGTTTCTGCTGAAGGGATTCGTGTTGATCCTCAGAAGATTGAGGCAGTGATGAATTGGAAAGTTCCTAAGTCTGTTCATGAGGTCCGTAGTTTCCTTGGTTTGGCGGGATACTACCGGAGGTTTGTGGATGGGTTTTCAAAGATTGCTGCACCTTTGACGAAGTTGTTGCAGAAGGATGTTAAGTATGAGTGGACGGGAGCGAGACAGCATGCTTTTGAGAAGCTTAAGGCAGCTTTGACGCAAGCTCCTATCTTGGTTCAACCTGAATCAGGGAAAGAGTTTGTGGTGTATAGCGATGCGTCCTATGTTGGTTTTGGATGTGTGTTGATGCAAGAGGGTAAGGTGGTGGCTTATGCTTCACGGCAGTTGAAGGTGCAAGAGCCCAATTATCCTACGCATGATATCGAGTTGGCTACGATGGTTTTTGCTTTGAAGATCTGGAGACATTATCTGTATGGTGAGAAGTGTATTGTGTACACTGATCACAAGAGTTTGAAGTATCTGATGTCTCAGAAGGAGTTGAATCTTAGACAGCGGCGTTGGGTGGAGTTGCTCAAGGATTATGATTTGACGATTGAGTATCACCCTGGAAAAGCTAATGTTGTAGCGGATGCCTTGAGTAGGAAGGTAGTTGTTGAGTTGAGGGCTATGTTTGCCAGTTTGAGTATTTCGCGTGATGGTGGTCTTGTGGCTGAGTTGCAAGTGAAACCATCATTGGTTCAGTTGATTAAGGAGAAGTAGTTGTTGGATGATTCCTTGGTACCACATGTTCAGGATATTGCGGAGGACAGGCCTTCGGATTTCTGTTTTAATGATGATGGAGTGTTGTGTTTTGGGAGTCGGATAGTAGTGCCCAATGATGCTGAGTTGAGGCGTGCTATTCTGACTGAAGGTCATAGTAGTCCTTTTGCTATGCGCCCTGGTAGTACTAAGATGTATCGTGATCTTCGTGATGAGTACTATTGGGTGGGTTTGAAGAAGGATGTTGCTGAGTTTGTAAGCAAGTGCATGGTGTGTCAGCGAGTTAAGGCTGAGCATCAGGTTCCTTCAGGGTTGTTGCAACCGTTGAGAATTCCTGAATGGAAGTGGGAAAGGATTACCATGGATTTTGTGTCTGGTTTACCTTTGTCACCATCGAAGAAGAATTCGGTGTGGGTGATTGTGGATCGCCTGACGAAGTGTGCGCATTTCTTGCCTGTGCATACTACGTATTCTTTGGATAAGCTTGCGGAGCTGTACATTGCTGAGATTGTGCGGCTGCATGGTGTGCCAAAGTCGATTGTGTCGGATAGGGATCCGAGGTTTACATCGCGTTTCTGGCAGTGTTTGCATCAAGCTTTGGGTACACGGTTGAATTTCAGTACATCTTATCATCCTTAGTCGGATGATCAGTCCGAGCGTGTTATCCAGGTTTTGGAGGATATGTTGAGGTGCTGCGTGATTGAGTTCCAGGGCTCTTGGGAGAAACATTTGCCTTTGGTGGAGTTTGCCTATAATAATAGTTATCAGGCAAGTATTCAAATGGCACCTTATGAAGCTTTGTACGGGAGGAAGTGTAGGACTCCTCTTTGTTGGGCTGAAACGGGTCAGAAGTTGGTTTCGATGCCGGCTTTGTTGAAAGGAACCACCGAGAAGGTGAAGCTCATTTGTGAGCGTTTGAAGGCAGCTTCTGATCGGCAAAAGTCTTACGCGGATTTGAAGCGTAAGGAGATTGAGTATGCGGTAGGTGATCGTGTGTTTTTGAAGGTTTCGCCTTAGAAAAAGGTGATGAGGTTTGGCCGAAAGGGTAAGTTGAGCCCTAGGTACATTGGACCATACGAGGTGATTGAGCGTGTGGGTCCTGTTGCGTACAAGTTGAGGTTACCGCAAGAGTTGGAAAAGATTCATGACGTGTTTCATGTTTCCTTGCTCCGGAAGTATAGATCGGATCCTTCACATGTGATGCCAGTAGAAGAAGTGGAATTGAATCCGGATTTGACCTATGATGAGGAACCGGTGAAGATTCTGGATTCGGATAGTAAGGTTCTTCGAGGCAAGACCATTGAGTTGGTAAAGGTGTTGTGGAAACATCGTGGTGTTGAAGAAGCCACGTGGGAACGGAAGGATGACATGCTGAAGCAGTTTCCGTACCTCTTTCCTTCAGGTAAATTTCGAGGACGAAATTTCTTAAGGGGGGAGAGTTGTAACGCCCTAATTTTGGGCTTAGAAGTTTTGGGTTTGGACCGGGCCGGTTGGGTTGCGGTTCGAATATAAAAGGGTGAATTTAGGAAAGCCTAGTTCGGGTTGCATTAAAAATATGGAAAAATGTCTTAAAATCCTCTTTTATTATGTATAAGAGAATGGTGAAATCAATTTTACAAAATGAGGTTTGGAAGAGTGACATTTTGGGTTGGTGACTAAAATGTAATTTTTGAAAACTGTGTGACTGTTTTAAAAGGATTGAAACTTTGAATCTTTAAGGAGCTATTTACCCAATAGGAGTTTCTCCAGATTTTTCTTAAATATTAAAGGATTAATTAAGGGTTTTAATAAAAGGTAAAAAGGAGGGAAAATATATTTTGGCATTTTTAACTAACTTTTCCCAAATTTCCATTTTCCTTTTCTCTCAACTTTTCTCTCAATCCAAACACATTTCTCCAGCACATTTTCCCTCTGATTTTGACATCCAAATATGAGATTTCAATCCTCTTTTGATCTCTAATCATCTCTTCAACAAAACCTTAGCATTTGCTTATTTGATTTTCAAGAATCTTGGTTCCAAAAAGGGAGAAACTCAAGTTTAGAGGTATGAACGTCCTTCTCCTCTAAATTCTCAGTTCTTTACTGAAATTACCAAGTTCTCAATCCTTGATTTGTGTTTTATAAAAGGTTTTACAATTGTGTTCTTAATCTTGGCTTTAAAATGCAAGATTTGCTTTAATTTTGATGAAATTCGTATGATTTGATTGGGCATTGTTTTGAGATGTCATTTTGATGAAAAATGAATGTATAATTGATGAGAAATTGAGGTTTAATCAATGCAATCCCGAATTGGTTGATTTTCCTAAGTTTTGCTTGAGTTTTTGGTTGTTTTTGGAGTGATCTTGATGATCTGTTATAGCTGGAGGTATAAGGACGTGGTTAGATCCTTTTTGGATGTTAATTGAGGTTTAAGAATGTTTAGAATTGATGGATCTTGGCTGGGTAGTGTTGTGGAGTTGTTTGGATGTGTTTTCGGTTGTGTTTGGTAGCCGAAAATGGAGTGTGGATGAGAGCAGCGAGTTTAGGTGCTTTCATTGAAGATATTAATGCATGATGGTGCATTAATCCTCTGCTTTGATGTGTTTAAAACAGGGGAGACATCTTCGGATCTTTGTGGTGGTGATCCGGAAGCTTGATCGGTGTTTCGGCAAGTAGCGAAACGGAATCGGTGAGTGGATTTTGGTTTTCAGCTTTGAAACCAATGTTTTGGAGGTTTGGGAGCTTAGTTTAAGTCTAAGCAACTTAGCTAAGCTCAAGAGTAAGTTTTCGGTAAAACTCTCTTGATGATAAACCATGAGTTGGTTGAATGCAATGTGATTTGTTTGCATGTTTTAAATCTTGTTTGAGAGCATATTTTAGCATGATTATTTGCTGATTTTATAAGCCATGTGTTGAAGGATGCTCAAGGTAAGGGATCCTTGTTTTGAACATTGTTAAATGTGGTTTTGATGCTTAATGATGCATGATGATTATGGCTTTGTTAAATGCTTTAAAACAGTGGAATATTGTTGTTAATGATGCATATTGGCAAGTGATGTTTTGAGAATGGTTAAGAACACTATGGTGGTTAAAAGTCCATGGTTGGTTCTTGGTTAAGATCACAAAGGTGGTTAAAAGTCCTTGTGTGAATCTTGTGTATTTTAAGAACAACATGGTGGTTAAAAGTCCATGGTTGGTTCTTGGTTAAGGTCACAAAGGTGGTTAAAAGTCCTTGTGTGAGCCTTGTGTATTTAAGAACACCATGGTGGTTAAAAGTCCATGGGTGATTCTTGTTAAGGACACAAAGGTGGTTAAAAGTCCTTGTGTGGTCCTTGTGAATTGTAAGAACATCATGGTGGTTAAAAGTCCATGGATGATTCTTGTGCTAAGGACACAATGGTGGTTAAAAGTCCATGTGTGGTCCTTGTGAATTGTAAGATCACAATGGTGGTTAAAAGTCCATGTGTGGATCTTGTATTGATTGTATCACTTGTGGCCAATATGACATGTTATAAACTTGAAGCATGAAATGCTTGTTTTAAATGCTTATGTGCATGTACAAATGATGATTTGAACTAAGGTTTATAAAGGTGTTTATAAATGCATTATTGAGTTGTTTTAAATGAGCATTCCTCACTAAGCTTTTTGCTTACGCTCTCTCTTTTCTTAAACCAATAATGCAGAGCATTGAAGTGCTTATAAGGGCAGCAAGAGGTCAAGAATCCAAGTGAAGAACTAAGCTCATGTATGGTGAAAGTTTCTTAACACTATTAGCTTTTGGCATTTGGCAATGGGGGACCTATGTTGTTGTTTTGGGAGATGTTTTGGACTCCCTAAGTTGGTTTATGTTGTTGTTGATGATGGAACATGTAATTGGCCTTTGTGAAGTTGATTTGGCATTATGATGCTTGAATGGTTTTCTAAATAGGATGCATGCCTATAGAATTGGGGATTTGCTTAATTGATGCCATGTTTGAGTATGGTTGATGCAATTGTGTTCCTTATGCATGTAATGACTTGCTGGTATAATTTGGTTGCCTTTGGAGCATGTTTGATGGGTCAATTGTGTGTTAAACCAGCTATTTTTCTGCAATCTGGGTAGGCCGTATCGGAACGGGTGCTACCGTTTCAGAACGGGGGCCTGAAATGGCTTAGGCGTTTCGAAACGGGAGGAACCGTCCCGAAACGGAAATGCTACTGCCGAGCCCTGTTTCGATACTCGTTTCGGAACGGTCCCGTGTTTCGGAACAGGTCCTCCCTGTTTCGGAACACTCGACCGTTGGGCACTGAAATTGACAGTTATATGTTTTGAAATCTTTGCGTTTTAGTCCTGAACCTTGTTTATGCAATTGAATGAGTTTGAGATGTCCGTTTGAGCTGAAATTTGGCAGAGAAGCATGAAACATGACTAATTTCATATTGGTAACTCAAATGTTGGCTGAGTCCTTATAATTTTCAGAATTTGCAATTTGGTCCCTAAACTTGTAATTTGTGCAATCAAGTCCCTGAATGTTCTCTGATTGTTATGATCTTTGAGTATGTTGTTCTTGTGAACACATCTAGGGTTAATGTGCATTTAGACAAGATTAAAAATAAAAAAAGAGTCGTTAATCAAGGTTGACTTTCGGGTTGACTTTGGTTTTCCCCGTGTAAACTTCTTAATTCGGTTCAACCGTCTGGGCCGGGTTAAGGGGGTTACAAGTGGAATCCCCTCCGCGAGACCGGTGATGAGTGTAATCCCACCGTGAGGTAATGTGGTTGTTGGATGTGAGTTCCAACGTGTTTATCCACGTATTCGGGTCATAGCTAGGTGCTAATGTTGATTGACAAGTGTATCAATGTGTTGAGATATATGATCTTTAATTGGATGTTTAGATGTCGTGTGAGTTTTTAATGTTGAACATGTAATAGTTAAGCAATGGGACTTGTGTTATTTTGATAGATGATTGTTGGTTGTTTAGGAGCTTGCTTAGACTCCATGTTATGTTGCTTTTGAATGGCTTGTGATGCCTTGTTCGAACTGTAATCCATGCCTAAATTGCTTACCATGAATGTTAGCTATGTGCCTCTTGAGGTTGCCTTTGTGTTTGAACTTTGAAGTATGAGACTTGTATGCTTAAATGTCATCTTTGGTCAATTGCGTGATTTTCTTAATGAATGTACATGTTGGGTGCTTGCATGGTTGAATATTGATCTGATGATGTTGTATGAATGCTTGTTGGGGTTTAGGGAAGTCCTAAAATGCTTTTAGGTTCGAGTCTTGTTATGTTTGCTGAGTTTGGGAGTGTTGCAGTGCAGGGCGTATCGGTACGCCTGAGGGCCGTATCGATACGCTACTGCCTCCAGGGCTCAATTTTGGCTGGGCGTTTGATACTCGGGGGAGTATCGGTACGGTTTTTAGTCACTGGAATTTTGAGAAATTGGGGAGTTTTTGGAGTATTGATACGGTGTTGGGGCGTATCGGTACGGGTTCATCTCGTTGACCACGAGATGTTGACCGAAGAGGGCATATCGATACGCTCAAGGGCTGTATTGATACGGGCTTCTTCGAGTTGACTGGTTGGGTTGACCAAGGCAAGGCGTATCGATACCCTTTACTGGTGTATCGATACGACCTGCCCTGTAAGCTAAAAATGGACTGTTTATGCATGGCCGTGTTTCGAATGTGATTCCTTTGATTGTTTCTGCTGTTATGATCACATAGGACTTAAAAATCCTTTAGACAAGATTAAAATGAAAGAAAAAAAAGGTATTAGGGTTGGTAACCGAAGGGGAGCCTTAGCGGGTTTCACTTCAGTTTTCCTCGTGTGGCCCACTCGGACCAGTCATCCGGCCAGACCGGGACGAGGGGGTTACACTTGTTGGTATCAGAGCCTAAGGTTACCGAGACCTTGGGCAGGTAAGTGAGGTAAGTTCAAGTTTTTGATTGATATGCATAGTGTTTGCTTGCTTTGTAAGAATGGTTGCTTGTTTGACAAGTATGTTGATTGTTTTTGTTTCAAAGCATGTGTGTAAGAGTCCCATTGCTACTATTACATTGGAAAAAGGATTTTTAAGTGAGGGAACGTACTTGAACACTTGGAAGCCTTGCCTTGCTAACCCAGCTTTGTATGTTTTGTTGTTGTGGTTGTAGTTAATATCTGTGAGAGTGATGTCTAGACCGAGAGTGGTTCGTCAGGAACCACGGGTTGCGGCTCCTGTTGAGCCAGCAGTTGGTGTGGAGGCTCACATAGAAGGGCCAGTGGCCGCGGGAGTTGGCGCTCCTCCACCACCTCCACCACCACCACCTCCTCCGCCTGGAGCTGGAGGCGAGGAGGGAGCGGAAGGAGAGGGACCTCAAGGTGGCCAAGGTCCAGCTGGAATTGATATGACTCCGCTAGTGCAAGCAATGGCGGGAGCATTTCAGGCCGCAGTTGCGGGAGCTCAGGATGCAGCTCAGCCTAGGTGTGACGATGCCAGTCTACCTTTGGAGAGGCTCCGTAGCTTGGGGGCCGAGGAGTTTAGGGGATCTATTCTAGAGAGATCGGAGTTATGGTTGGAGAAGACAGTTCGTATCTTGGCTCAAATGGGTTGTGCGGGCGCACGTAGATTGGGTTGTGTGATCTTTTATAAAACACATCATTAAAACCTTTTATAAAACACAAATCAAGGATTGAGAACTTAGGAATTTCAGTAAAGAACTGAGTATTTAGAGGAGAAGGACATTCATACCTCTAAATGTGAGTTTCTCCTTGTTTAGAACCAAGATTCTTGAAAATTCAATAAGCAAATGCTAAGGATTTGATGTAGAAATGATTAGAGATCAATTGAAGATTGAAATCTCATCTTTAGGTGTTAAAATCAGAGGAAAATTGGCTGGGGAAAAGTGTTTGGACTGAGAGAAAAGTTGAGAGAAAAGAAATGGAAAATTTTTGAGAAAAGTTAGTTATGAAGTCAAAATATCTACTTCCCCCCTCCATTTTTCCTTTAATTAAAAATCATTAATTTAATCTTTAATATTAAGAAAAATCTGGAGAAAACTCTTCTTGGGTAAATTAGCTCCTTAAAGATTCAAAGTTTCAATCCTTTTAAAACAGTCACCAACTTTTCAAAAATTACATTTTAGTCACTAACTCAAAATGTCACACTTCCAAACCTCATTTTGTAAAATTGATTTCACCACTCTCTTATATGTAATAAAAGAGGATTTTAAGATATTTTTTCATATTTTTAATGCATCCCGAACTAGGCTTTCCTAAAATCACCCTTTTATATTCGAACCGCAATCCGACCGACCCGGTCCAAACCCAAAACTTCTAAGCCCAAAAATGGGGTGTTACAATGTATGCACAAAATTCTCCTAGAGGATGATCATATGCCGACACTTGATGCTCAGAGACGCTTAAACGATGCTATGCGAGAAGTGATGAGAAAAGAAATTATCAAATGGCTCGACGCTGGGATAATTTATGCCATCTCGGATAGTAAGTGGGTGAGCCCGGTGCAATATGTTCCTAAAAAGAGAGGAATAACCTTGGTGACCAATGAAGAGAACGAATTAATCCCAACCAGGACTGTGACCAGTTGGAGGGTTTGTATGGATTACCGGAAGCTTAACAAAGCTACCCGGAAAGACCATTTTCCCCAACCTTTTATTGATCAAATGCTTGATAGATTAGCGGGAAAACTTTATTATTGTTTTCTTTATGGTTACTCAGGTTATAACCAGATAGCTATCGCACTGGAGGATCAAGAGAAAACGACTTTCACTTGCCTATACGACACTTATGCTTTTCGGAGAATGCCATTCGGACTCTGCAACACACCAACAACCTTCCAGAGGTGTATGATGGCGATATTCTCTGACATGGTGGAAGACTTCCTGGAAATATTCATGGACGATTTTTCCATCTTTGGAGACAGTTTTGAAGGCTGTTTAGGCAACCTACAAAAGGTGCTCGAAAGATGCGAGAAAGCGAACTTGGTCCTAAACTGGAAAAAATGACACTTCATGGTGGACGAAGGGATAGTCCTAGGCCACAAGGTAAGCTGCCACGGCATAGAGGTAGACAGAGCAAAGATAGAAGTCATTGAAAAGCTGCTGCCACCCACCACAGTAAAGGGAATTCGGAGTTTCTTAGGGCATGCTGGGTTTTATCGAAGATTTATTGCAAATTTCTCGAAGATTACCAAGCCTTTATGCCACTTATTAGAGTAAAATCGTCCCTTTGACTTCAATACTGAATGTACTGAGGCATTCAGAATCCTAAAGGAGAAGTTGGTAACAGCTCCGATTGTACAGCCACCAGACTGGAGTTTACCATTTGAAATTATTTGTGATGCCAGTGACTACGCTGTATGGGCAGCACTTGGGCAGAGGAAGGACAAGCTTTTCCACGTAATTTATTACGCCAGCAAAACACTAAATGATGCCCAAGTGAATTACACCACAACAGAAAAGGAATTGTTAGCAGTGGTGTTCTCAATTGACAAGTTCCGTTCGTACATACTTGGAACGAAGGTGGTGGTCCATACAGACCATTCATCACTGAAGTATATGTTCACTAAAAAAGATGCAAAACCTAGACTGATACGTTGGATTCTGCTGCTACAAGAATTTGACATTGAAATCAGGGATAAAAATGGGATAGAAAACCAAGTCGCAGATCACTTGTCAAGAATAGAGATGGGAAAGAGTCTACCGACAAACAAGACCAACATATTGGAGACCTTCCCTGACGAGCAGCTGTTTGCTGCCACAAGCACTGCTGCGACAGCCATGGCGGCAGGTAAGTTTTCTGAACTTCCTTGGTACGCTGATTTTGTTAATTACATTGTTAGCGGAGTACTACCTCCTGAACTTAATTACCAAGCAAGGAAGAGGTCCAAAATGATGCAAAACATTATTATTGGGACGAACCTCTTCTTTTCAAACATTGTGCATATCAAATTATCAGGAGATGTGTACCACAGGATGAGCATGAAGATGTGCTTCACCATTGCCATGCTTCCCCATATGAAGGACACTTAGGTGGAAACAAAACCACTGCCAAGGTGTTGCAATCTGGTTTTTATTGGCCCTCACTGTTCAAGGATGCCTAAGCATTCTACAAAGGCTGTGACAAGTGCCAACGGACTGGGAACATCTCAAGAAGACATGAAATGCCACTGCAAAACATCTTAGAAGTCGAAATCTTCGATGTATGGGGGATTGATTTCATGGGACCATTCCCAGCATCATGTGGGAACCTCTACATCCTACTGGTAGTGGATTATGTATCCAAATGGGTTGAAGCGATCACCACACAGAAAAATGATGCCAAGACTGTTCAGAGATTTCTGCACAAAAACATTTTCTCTAGGTTTGACAAACCTAAGGCGATCGTCAATGATGAAGGGAGACATTTCGACAATAGGGTAATCGTTGCTGCCTTAAGAAAATACGGCGTAAAGCACCGGATTGCAACAACATATCACCCTCAAACAAATGGACAAGCCGAAATATCCAACCGGGAAGTAAAGAACATTCTTGAGAAGATGGTTAAACCTACTCGAAAAGATTGGTCTTTACACCTAAATAATGCACTCTGGGCCTATAGAACAACATTCAAGACACCATTGGGATTGTCACCTTACAGGCTTATATATGGGAAAACATGCCGCTTACCTGTTAAGATAGAGCACAAAGCTTACTGGGCTATCAAGGCATTAAACATGGACTTAGAAAAGGCAGGACATAAGAGGCTACTTGACTTGAACGAAATTGAAGAAATTCGAGCAATGGCCTACGACAACGCAAAGATTTACAAAGACAAAACCAAGAGGTGGCACGACAAGAAGTTGCTGCCACGACAGTTCTGCCCAAGGCAACTTGTGTTGTTGTTTAACTCTAGGTTGAAACTTTTCCCAGGAAAGCTTAAATCTAGATGGTCCGACCCCTTCCAAGTTGTGCAGGTTTTTCCTCATGGTGCCATCACGATCAAATCCTGAAAAGACGGGCACCAATTCAAGGTCATCGGACAGAGACTAAAGCATTATCAGGGGACTGAAGCCCTAAGGATGCAGGAAGTAGTTACTTTAGGAGATGCCCCTCAAAGCATCCCTAATTTAACTTAGTTTTTATTTTTATATTTATTTTATATATTTATTAGGAATTAAGATTTATTTATTTTAGGAACTAAGTTTTTATTTTAATTATTTTTAGGAAATAAGGGAAACAAGGAGATGAGAAGAAGTGAACCATCCCACCATTTCCACAACAGCCCAAAAAGCCCAAAGGATGAGTCTGTCGTCACAGCCTATCATCAGTTGTCGCGACAGACACGGAAAATACAGCCTGTCACCACGCTATCGCGGCAGACACGCAAACGCGTAACAGACGCGCAGCAGGCACGGAAACGCATGATAGACACGTCAAAAACGGTGTAATAGCTGGCTCCGTTATTCGCGCATTCCGTTACAGCTTCAACAGACAGAAAATCATTCATCTATATAAACCCCCATTATCTATTTATTTTTCACCTCACTTTTACTCTCTCAACTTGCTTCCTCTAGATCTCAATTTTCTCTTTATTTTCCACGGCCTTGCAACCATGACTAGCAGACAAACTCGTAGAAGTGCTGCCTCCAGCTCTGCCGCAGCAGTGAGCACACCTAGCCATAGTGCCATCCCAAACCGCTTTGCCTCCATAGACTCTGTCGGCAGATAGTACCACTCCTTTCAGAAGAAGGAGATGTGGGAAGAAAGGGGTTTTCTCTACACCGAGCCCACAGGAGACCTAGGGCTTGAACCTTTCATCGCAAAGAAGATCCATGCCTTGAAGTGGCAGCGGTTTGCTTCCCAGCCGAAAGAAATGAACGTCACGCTGGTCCGGGAATTTTATGCTGCCGTCGACAGCAAGGATACCACGACCGTGACAGTACGAGGTAAAAAACTTACTTTTGATCCTTCCTACATTAACACCCTCTACGACCTTCATGTCAGTAGAAGGCAGGATGCCCACAAGCAGTTCGTCGAGAGTCTGTCGCCAGCAGACTATGATGCGGTGATGGCAGAAGTGACGATTGAGGGAACATAATGAAACACCGACCCCAAGCATCGATGGACGGTGAAAAGAACTCAACTAACTCCTGAGGCAAAATTATGGAACCACTTCGTAAAGAAGAGAATCGTGCCATCCTCCCATAACAGTACGATCGACCGACCCAGGTTAGCACTTGTCCATTCAATTTTGAATGAAAGACCTATAAATGTCGGCCGATACATAAGGGAGGGGATTTTGGAATGTGCTCTCCGACCGTCGGGACCTCTTGTCTTCCCATACCTTATCACCAAAATCTGTCGAGGCCACAACGTTCTAGAAATTGCCGAAGACTTCAAAGTCTGAGGGAAATGGTGGACGGAGCGTAACATCTTCAGCCTTATAGAGCTGAAAGCAGCAACACCTCTCTCCTACTTCAACCCTTCTACCACAACAGAAGAGTCGATAGGCCCCAGTCAGCCAGAACCTGCCGCAGCAGAGCAGCAGCAGCCAACAACAACAGCCTCTCCAGTAGATGCCTCCACTCAGATTCTGGCCACACTAAAAAAGATGGAGGAAAGGCAGCTTGGTCTGATAAGTTTCGTAAGGGACTTCACAGCAGCCACGGTACATTTTATTCATAATAATTTAAATGTTGCAAATGTACCATTCCCTGCCTTCCCAGAACAATATTTTGCTGCCCCTACACCTACTCCCACTCCTACTGCCACACCAAAAACCCCATATGCTGCATCTACTCCGGTCGCGACAGCTGAAGGCGACAACCATACTGCCACTACCACTGCCAGAGGCGAGAAGAGAAAGGAGCCACTGCCAGAACTCAACGATGATTACTTCGAAAGGTTCTCCTCTTCATCCGTCTGGCAGGACTCTGACAGGGAGCCCTCTGTTGCTCGAAACCTTTCAAAGGAGTTTACTCTAATGAAGAGGCAGAAGCCCAACAAAGCTGGTGAAGGACCATCCGGCAAGGGAAAGTCTGCCAGCAGCAGCAGCAATAGCTCCGAAGATGAGGTACAAGTGGTGGAAAAGCTACCCCAAATCTCACCTACCCGTATCCAGCCGCCAAGAGAAGCCAAAAAGAAAACTGCCTCTGCCTCCCTTAGCACTCTGTCGGCACCCACAATGAAGGTCACTGCCCGCTGGCAGCTACAGATTAGCAGTAGCTGCAGCGATGACAGCTCATCAAATTAAGTTTCTATCTTATTTTTGTTGTCTTGCTGTTTTATTTATATTGTGATGTATTTTGTTTTTTTTTTCTTTTTTCTTTTTCATCCATGTCATCATGCATTGAGGGCAATGCAACCCTCGAGTTTGGGGGTGGCATCCCTCCAATAATGAAGTGTCTTTTGTGTTTTAAAATTATGTCTAAGTGTTAGCTACTATTTAGTTTATTTTTGTCAAAAAAATCATTTGGCTTAAGTCTTTGAACTGAACTTACCTACCGCGACAGACTCTGTCGTGGCAGTGCCTTTAGGATATTTTTAGGAACAATTTAGAGCCTTACTATAGTTCTGATCTTTAAACACCCTTTGTGACTCTTATGCTGTCTAGACTTCTACTGGTAAACTAGAATAGGAAAAGCTTAAACACTTGAGTTTCCCCTAGAGGTGCCTAACACTGGCTCTAGGAAAAGAAGATAAGAAAATTTAGACTCAATACACCTAGAGGTGCCTAAAAACGGCTCTAGGAAGTTAGCTAGAGGTGCCCAAAAACAGGCTCTAGTCAACTTAAAATAAGAAAAGAAAACTGAGTCTAAAGAAAAACTAAAGGAGCCTAAGAATTGCCTCCAAGAAAATGAAAGTTGGCATAAAAATTCAAGTGAGTAGCTTAGCTATTCTAGTAAATTAAAGGAGTCTAGACACATATTTGTTCACAAAACATGCACACACTACACGAGAACTATAGCATGGTTCCAAATAAATCCAGAAATATCCAAAAAGGCATTGTTCGTGATAGGAAATGTGTGGTAGGTAATGAAAGATTCACTGAATTAAGCCAAACAATTTTTTTTTAATTTTTAGTTAAGTCATATTTGCTTGAAGGCAAGCAAGAACTTGAGTTTGGGGGTGTGTTGAGTGTGTAAAAGTTATATATTTTACCCCTTATTTAACCCATATTTCTGTCGCATTCAAGAATAATTCATTGAATTTAGGTAAAGTTTCATATAAATATCACAATTAGATAAAATGGCATAGTTTCTATTGATTTTCGCTACTGTTGCAGGTAGCTGCTGTGGCAGACTCAGGATAGCGAAGGAGCAGAGCTGGAACACAGGACTGAAGTCAAGAAGGACACTGCCATGGCCACTGCCGTGGCAGCCATGACGACAACAACGGTGAAGGGAAAAGTGAAGTGGATCTTGACAAATAGAGGAATTCAAGCCGGTTTGTCGTGGGCCACTCCTATATTTTTCTAAGACCTAGATCAGATTGAAGGCCAAGCCCAAAGTTCAAGGAAGAAACCCAAATCAAGAAAAGAGGACGAATTAAAGGCATCTACTCACAAGATTTAATCTTAATTAGAGTTGTACTTTAGTTCGAACTTGTATTCTTACCTTATTAGAAAACTTGAACCCAAGGCCTATATAAAGGCATGTAATTTGACCTAGGGAAGGATATCTCATTCTCTAGCCGTCTTCCCCAAAACCCTTGTCGTTTTCCCCCTTCTCATCATGTTCTAAACTTCCCCTAGGGCTAAGGGTTGATTCTGTAAAGTAGTTGCAAGGATTGTGTTGTTTTAGGAATTTTCTATTCAATAAATACAACTTCAAGTTTGCTTATTCTGGTTTCAACATCTTGCAAGAGTATCGGGAGAGCATTGTGAGATTATCTATTTACTTAATATCGAGAGAGTTAAGTATACGAAAGGAATAAATACGGGTTCTCCAGTTTATGGTTGAACTATCTCGGACCTAGGGATAGGACGATGTTAGGTGGCTAAGAAAGAATTCAACAACATTGGTGTTCACCCTTTGTTTAACGTCGGGAGGTATCATCCGATAAGTGTCATCAACAGTACTTGGACCTAGGGATAGGACAAGTCACAACAGGGATTCTTGCCAAGATTGAAGTAAAGAGTTGTGTGATCGTTGCCGCGACAACAGCAGACTACTGCCGTGACAGGTGCTGCCGCGATAGAGACGATAACAGAACATGAGTTCTTATACAGTGCAACACCTACACTACCAAGAAGATCAATACCAGCCTATTTCTTAACCCTGAAAACTTCGTTATCTTATATTCAATATTCTTCAATATTATTTCTCAATAAATTAAACTCTTTTCTTTTTCTCTTGTGCAGCAATCCAAGGATAAAGCTATTTCCAGTCCCTGTGGATTCGACATCCGATACTTTGAGTATCACTTTACTACTTGTGTCGTGTACACTTGCACTACATTGCGATAAGACTTTTGACACGCAACACCAAGCAAATAGGATCTAAATTTTTCTAAAGAAAAAACAATAGCAAAGAGTTCTTTTTTTGTTGTCGAATAGTTCTTCTGCGCGGGATCCAAAGTGCGCGACGCATATGCTATAACATGTGGTTCTTTTCTGATTCTTTGACCTAACACGGCTCTAACGCTAAAATTGGAAGCGTCGCACATCAGCTCAAATGGATAGTTCCAATTTGGTGGTTGGACGATGGGTGCATTTACAAGCTTCTCTTTAAGTATGTCAAACGCCTCCCTGCATTTCTCGTCAAAATTGAAGAGTTGATCTTTTTGTAATAGATTGCAGAGAGGTTGTGCCAACTTCGAAAAATCTTTAATAGACTTGCGGTAAAACCCTGTATGGCTAAGAAAGGATCGAATATCCCTCACAGTTATGGGGTAAGGAAGTGAGCGTATAACATCCGTTTTAGCTTTATCATAATACCTTTAGCAGAAACTATATGTCCTAGAATTAACCCTTTATCTACCATGAAATGACATTTTTCGTAATTTAGAACAAGGTTAAATTCAAGGTATCTTTTTAGCACATTTGTTAAGTTCAATAAACATTCTCCAAAGGAATTGCCGTAAACTGTAAAATCGTCCATGAATACCTCAATACCTTTTCCGATGTAATCCGAGAAAATTATCACCATGCACCTTTGGAATGTGGCTGGCGTGTTACAAAGCCCGAATGGCATCCGGTGATAAGCGAATGTGCCAAAATGACATGTAAAGGTTGTTTTCTTCTAATCTTCTGGCGCCACCAGAATCTGGAAAAACCCTGAAAATCCATCAAGACAATAGTAGTGAGTTTTACCGGCTAATCGCTCAATCATTTGGTCAATAAAAGAAAGTGTAAAAATGATCTTTTCGAGTTAGAGAGTTCAACTTCATGTAGTCTATACAGACTCGCCTACCATTTTGGACTCTTGTCGGGATCAACTCACCTTCTGGGTTCTTGACTATTGTGACTTCAGTTCTTTTAGGAACTACGTGGATCGGGATTACCCAGTCACTATCCGAAATTGGATAGATTATATCTGCATTAAGAAGCTTTTGTATCTCTTTTTTAACCATGTCCATCATTGGTTGGTTCAGACGGCGTTGTCCTTGTCGGGATGGCTTGGCTCCATCTTCGATCTTTACCTTGTGCATACAAGTGGAGGGACTAAGCCCATTGATGTCTACAACGGTCCACCCAATAGCTCCCTTATGCGCTCACAACACCGTTAGTAGATCTTCCTCCTCTTCTTTGGACAACTTGGTCGAGATGATAACCGGTAAGGTCTCCCTTTCCCCTAAAAATGCATACTTTATATGCTCTGGTAATTGCTTAAGTTCAATCTCAGGTGCCTACAACACAGAAGGTAAAAGTTTAGACTTGGATGCAGTAAGTATCAAATCTTTATTCACTGAATAAATATTTTCACACTCCATGTCCTCGTCGTCAGAATTCGCGATTTCTCTGCACAAATCATCCATAAAGTTAGTAAAAATAGATTTAAAGAAATCATTTATGACAGGCTCAACGATATCAACAAAGTTTAAACTAGCAATATTTTCATGTCTCATAGCTTTGTAAATGTTAAATTTTACCACCTCGCCATCGAATTCCATTGTAAGGATCCCACTTCTTGCATCGATTTTTGTATTTGCAGTGCTCACAAATAGGCGGCCAATGAGGATCTCAGAAGAATTATTGGTCTGGTCGTTTTCCATGTCTATAACATAGAAATCTGCCGGAAAGAACAAATTGTTTACCTTTACCAAGACGTTTTTTAGTAATCCTTCCGGGTAAATCATCAATCTGTCCGCCTGCTGTATGATTACCTTTGTATCCTTCAAAGGCTCAGTATGAAGTGAGTTAAAAATGAAAGGGGCATAACATTAATAGAGGCCCCTATGTCACACATTGCTCGTTTAATACCTTGTAACCCCTTCGTCCTGGTCTGGTCGACTGACCGATCCGAGTAGGCTACACGGGGAAAACCGATGTGAAACCCGTTAAGGTCCCACCTCGGTTAGCAACCCTAGAAAATTTCTTTTAATTATATCTTGTCTAAAGGCATATTTATTTCCTATGTGAACACAACAACGGAAACACCACGAAAATAAAAGCAACCAACCCAAAACAACACTTTAAACAACCAATTTTTATCTTACACAGCAGGTCGTATCGATACACCAGACAAGGGTATCGATACGCCTTGACCAAGTCAACTGCCTCTAGTCAACTCAGGGAGACCGTATCGATACAGCCCTTGGGCGTATCGATACACCCTCCTTGGTCAACATCTCGCGGTCAACGATACAAAACCGTACCGATACGCCTAGAGCCCGTACCGATACGCCAAAATCTCATCTAAAACACATATTTCTAGTGAGGTTTTGGCGTATCGATACACCCCCGTGTATCGGTACGCTAAGCCAAATCTGAGTCCCAAGGTGTAGGACCGTACCGGTACGGCCCTTAGGCGTATCGATACACCATGTACTGCAAGACTACGATTTGCAGCAAAACGATACGAGACTCAACTCTAAATGCAACTCTCGACTCTCCTAGCCACAAACAATCATTCATACAACACTCAACAACCAAGAACTAACATACAAGACATTCAAAATGAACAAGGATCATGCATCTAAAGGATTCATACATTTACCATAAAGAGGACATACTTTGCATTTAAGTTTCATGCCTTAGAAAAAAAACATATAAGCATTCATGACATGCAACATAAACAAGGTTTACAATTCAAATAAAGCATCCGCAAATCATACTAACATCAACATAACTCCAAAGCATTCAAATCCTATTGCTTGACTATTATAATCTTTCAATTTAAAGTTCATACTTGAGCTAACCAAAAGCGACACTTGGAGGCCCTTCCTCTCCCTTGCCACCCACAAGCTACTGATCTACGTTGTCGAACAAAAAGGAGCGTAAGCATAAAAGCTTAGTGAGGGTAAGCTCATAAAACAAACCTCGACAGTGCAGGGTCCAAGCACGAGCAACAACCAAGATAGAATGCATGATCTTACCTCCGATCCACAAGAGCCAAAATATACATGAGGCATGAACATATAATCAACACTATGCCATGATCAACAACTCATAAGCCCAACACACGAAGATACATATATCAATGTATTAACAACCACATATATCAATCCAAATTGGCACCAAGCTATGACTCGAATACGCGGATAACTGTTGGAACTTACATCCAACCACAATCATTACCTTACGGTGGGATTACACTTATCACCGTTTCTTGCGGAGGGGATTCCACTGATCCTCACGCCCCGTCGATGAGATTCCACTCATCACCGACTAATATATATATATATATATATATATATATATATATATATATATGAAGATTTCTGGGAGAACTCGTACTCCATCTTGATGACTACCGTCACCAAGACCACGCGCGCATTTGACTCTCGTGTGCACACTAAACATCCTAATGATCGATCATTGTACCCCAAGCATATTAGTTCCAATATTAAATACAATCCATAACCTTTCACAACATCATATCATATCAACTTCCGTGCTTAGCACGTACTCACCATGATCACCATCATGCACAATTCACAATCCAAACTACATGCATAACAATGCATCAAACCATGCCTCAACAACATGTATAACACAATATAGATAACTACCATAAACACAAATAAACAAGAGGCATAACAAGCAATTACGAGTTCAACCAAAAGTTTCCTGAACTAAGCTTGAGATTAGGCTACCACTCTAATCTCAACTCTAGGTGGGTTTACCAAGCCCAACTTAGGTCCACATGCTTGAACCAATATTTAAAAACCATTTAAAAACAACAACCACTCACCGACCACTCCATTTAGCACAAGCCGACTAGCCTACCAAGCATACAAGTCTCCGGATACGAGCTTGAAGCTTCTCCATTACTTTCTCTTGCTTCTAACCATTCAAAAACAATACATTAACCTCAAAATCAGCCACAAACCCAAAGTTTAACACCAACACACAAATCCACTACAATTCTCACAATTCAAAGCCAAGTTCATTCTCCAAATTCTCATTTTCGTACTTCCACAAAAACCCAACAAAAATCAGCAATATAATCATCCAAAGCACTTTTAAACATGTCCAAAACACTACTCAAACACAGTATAACCATCAGCCAACAAATCCTCATCCAAAACAACCCCAAAATCTTTCCAAGCACACTCCAAAACCCCCCATTAAACCCAAATTCGGAAATCAAGTTAAAACAACATCAAAACCGAGTATGTTGGACCTCTTAGGTTGTAAACAACTTATCTAACAACATCAAATCAAAAGCTTTGGTCAAAGACAATAAAGTTCTCATTTTTAGACAAAACCCCAAAACTTTAAATTTCAAAATCATGAACAATAATGAAAACTATTGGTACCAACATGAAGAGGAAGGTAAGGACAAGTCAAATATGGTTTTACCTTTCAAAAATCACCCAAGATGAAGAAGAATGGTGATGGAATAGTAACCCTTAGGGAGAGAGCTCTTATGTCGTGAGATTTGGGGAAAGAAGAGGGAAGAAGATGATGAATAAGTTCATTTAAAATAAAAAAGGGTTTATAATTTGGAAGACCACTTATTTACCATAATGCCATTAATGAATGGGTAAAACTCTCATCTCCTAAAATCCATGGAATTGGACTTAGAATATAGGCCTAACACAGTCTTTAATTATTTTGCAAACACGAAGCTCATTGAAATATTTTATTATTTTAATTATGAAACTGAAACCCGAAACATTATTTTAATACTATTTTCACCCGACCCCCAAACCCGGGTGTTACAACTCTCCCCCACTTAAGGAAATTTCGTCCCCGAAATTTATCGGACAGGAAGAGCCACGGAAATTGTTCCTCCACACTTTCCTTCTCACCACAACATACTCATCAACTTGGTAGACTTACCGCACAACATTAGCTATCTGATGCTAAGATCTCAACGGGTTCTTCAATGCATGTCAATTTTAAACTCGACTCAATCTCTTCAACAAACATAGCATGGGACATATCTGACTCACATTTCCGAATCATAGATACACGAAACACATCCCGAACCCCTTTCTAACTCTGGTGGTATCCGCAACAGATAAACAATAGAACTAGCTCGATTCACAAACACATACGGCACTGTTTAAATACTTGACCGATAACTTTCTCTGACTCACCGTCTGACTTCAACAGGTATCCAAGCACTACGCAGACGTCCTCAAAAATCTAGTTGAAATCTCGAATCCCTGTCGGCCACTATCGATTTCAAGACACTCTGCACTCACACTCTAGCCAAGGCACGACTCCGCCATCTTATACAAGGTACAAGTAACGTGAACATGTATAAAATGAGTACAGTCGGTGCAACTATCATTGTTTACTCGGCTAAGCTCTCCCGTAGGAAATCAAAGGCGAACCAGGCACAAAGTCCCTCGAATCTACTACCCACTTTCATTACGAATCTTCTACGATTGTAACAAACTAGAAGAAAACTGATGCTCGGCCTTGACACGCTGGCAAATTATACACTTACTCTCATACTGAACCACATCATCCATCAACTCAATCCAGAAGTACTCATCTTCAACCCACAATACGTCTTCATACTACTCAGATGCAATACAATGAACTGCCGTGTGCTTCGGCCAATACAATATGTCTCAGAACACTATGTCATTCGGCAAAACTATTCTGTCTCTAAAATGCAAAACTCTATCATCTCTGAAACTGTATTCTGAAGGTCTTCCTTCTGCTATGTCTTGCACGCGAGGTGCCAAGAACCTGTCTTGCAACTATTTCTCTTTAAGTATTCTGACTCAATGTAGGTTTTACCTCGAAACTCGGCCACAGAGCCACTATCATTTGATAAACTGAATTCGACAGATATAGCTCGCAACTCAAATATAGCTCAGCAAAAACAACTCGAAGCATCGGTTACTACGTTGACTCTCTTCGGATGGTACTCAATCTTGAGATTACAATCCTCAAGCAATTCTAACAACTCATATTGTTCAAGTTTCAACCCTTCCTAAGTCGTCAAATATTTCAAGCTCTAGTGATAAGTGTATATACTGTGCATTTCTTACTATACATGCTTTGTTTCTAAGTCTTCGAAGCAAATACAACTGTAGTTAACTCTATGTCTCGCGTCGGATAATTCTTTTCATGTACTTCCTACTGCCTCGACGACTAGGCCACAATCTCCTGTCTTGCATAAGCACACAACCTAACCCTGCATGTAACACATCACTATGGTTCACAAATTCTTTCTCTGATATAGGCTGGACCAAGGTCGAAGCTTTCATCAAAGTTTCATTAGATTTCTCAAGGGCTCGTTGTCTCGCATCTAACCACACAACTGAACATTATTCTTTAGCAATCTGTCCATGGAGCAGTTGTCCTCGAAAGACCATTTACAATTCCCCGATAGTAACAATGCTAGACCTAGGAACTATAGATACCTGTCACAGTCTTCGGTTTCTTCCAACTCACATCTTCTTCTGCCTACTTGGGATTTACTCTAATACAATCGGTTGATCTGCCTGTCCTAGGAGAACATCCTTCTTGACTCGGAGTTCACGTTTGCTCGACTTGGCATACAATTGATTTTCTAATAGGATCTACAACACTAACTCCAAAGCTTTTCATGATCTTCATCGGCACATGAATATACCCATGTATCATCTATGAGGACTACTACAACTTATCAAGAAGCTCATGAAGTATTTTGCTCGACATCTCTATAAAAGTGGCTGACACACTAGTCAAACAAAACGACATAACCCAAAACTCAAAGTGATCACATCCTACCCCCGGAAGTTGTCTTCGGTACATCAATCTCTCTCACTTTCAATTGGCAGTAATTGGATCTCAAATTAATCTTCGAAAAGACTGGAGCACACCCCAACTGATTAACAAATCACTAACGCTCGGAAATGGATACTAATTATTCACTGTCAATTGTTTCAATTGTCTGTAATCTAAACACATTCTCGTATTGTCATCTCTCTTCTTCACAAATTGCACTGTCATACTCTAAGACGATGTACTAGGCCTAATGAATCTAAGGTCTAACAAGTCTCGAAGTTGATTCTTCAACACTCTCAATTCTTTTGGGAACCATAAGATACAGAGCAATCAAAACAGGAGCAAACTCGGAGACGATATCAATAACAACCTCTTCTTCCCTATCAAGAGACAAACCAGACAATTCTTCCAAACACTTTTAGGAAAAACACAAACTATTCTAACATTCTGCGGTCTAATCCTCATTCAAAAATCGAATCCATCACATTTGCTAGGCAAGCCTGTCAACCAAACTCAATCAATCTTTGACCTCTAAAGCTGGATCAACATTCGATAAGAAGTTCACATCCTCACCTACCACTACAGTCTCACAGTAACCTACGAATTCAAGGAACCTCTCACTTTGTCTCATTGTATACCCTAGCTTTGTGTTCTACAAGCCAAACCATGCCCCATGTTACATCGAAACCGTAAAAAGACAATTACTTCACATCTACTGGAATCACATAACCCTGAACCATCAACAAACATCTTCTGTACATCTTTCTGACCACCACTATCTCACCAAAAAGGACTAGTCACATGCGTCCCTACGTCCAGGATCTCAACAGAGATATCTGACTTCCTTACATGATCACACAAAATGGACGAACCCGCAAAAATTGCAACTTCACATGTACACAGCTGATAGTTTTCAGTTCCCTTGTTTTCAGGCTGGCCCTTCAACATAATCTAACTCTTCAAATCGTTCTTAGAGCATCTCGAAACCTCGAAATTCAGTTCTGATCACACATAAACAATCATGCTTGAACTTGTTCTATAACATCGGTTCTGACAACTCAAAACATCCCACTACCAAACAATCTGGAGTCAAAACTCAAGATTTCCTTCTCAGCTCTACTATATAAGAAGCGACTTCATCTCTCCCTCTTGCTAGAAGACAACTCAGACGTACATTGGCCCAATCACACAAATTGATTCCCACTCACGGATATTGACCGGCTGTCTTGTATCAAAACCATAGGCCGAACCCCAACGATCACCAACTAACATTTCTGAGTTTTAGATTACTCACACGAGGCCCTTACCTTGGTCTCGCCAAAAGAACTAAGGTACTCGTACCTACCTCTAACACTTTACAGGGCATATTCAAACTTTGCATGCTTGCTAACAATATACGGAAGTACAGATTCAGAATCAACCGGAGGGAACAAACTCAAAACTGTACCAATGGCTTATCAGTTAAAACATCGATACCATTCTGAATCCCACTCATAGGTCTTCACTTCTTTTTTCCAACTAATACCAGAATTGATCACATCGTTCCTTATCAACAGGAACCAACCCACATACACACGGACTCAAACAAACAGATTGTACCTCAACTCCGGTACAACCTGTAACGCCCCGATTTTGAGCTAAGAAGTTTTGGGTTTGGACCGGTTCGGTCGGAGTGCGGTTCGAATATATAAAAGGTGAATTTAGGAAAGCCTAGTTCGGGTTGCATTAAAAATATGGAAAATTTTCTTAAAATCCTCTTTTATTATATATAAGAGAATGGTGAAATCAATTTTACAAAATTGGGTTTGGAAGTGTGACGTTTTGGATTAGTGACCAAAATGTAATTTTCGAAAACTGTGTGACTGTTTTAAAAAGGATTGAAACTTTGAATCTTTAAGGAGCTATTTACCCAATGGGAGTTTCACCAGATTTTTCCTAAATATTAAAGATTTAATTAATGGTTTTTAAATAAAAGAAAAAGGGAGGGAAGATATTTTGGCATTTTCCAACTAACTTTTCTTAAATTCCATTTTTATTTTCTCTCATCTTTTCTCTCAAACCAAACACATTTCTCCAGAGCATTTCCCTCTGATTTTGACATCCAAACATGAGATTTTAATCCTCTTTTGATCTCTAATCATCTCTTCAACAAAACCTTTGCATTTGCTATTTGGATCTTCAAGAATTTTGGTTCCAAAAAGGGAGAAACTCAAGTTTAGAGGTATGAACGTCCTTCTCCTCTAAATTCTCAGTTCTTTACTGAACTTCCCAAGTTCTCAATCCTTAATTTGTGTTTTATAAAAGGTTTTATGGTTGTGTTCTTGATCTTGGCTTAAAATGCAAGATTTGGTTGATTTTTGGATAAAATTCGTATGATCTGTTTGGGCAGTGTTTTGAGGTGTCTTTTTGATGTTAAATGAATGTTAAATTGATGAGAAATTGAGGTTTAATCAATGCAATCCCGAATAGGTTGATTTTCCTAAGTTTTGCTTGAGTTCTTAGTTGTTTTTGGAGTGATCTTGGTGATCTGTTATAGCTAGAGGTATAAGGGCGTGGTTAGATCCTTTTTGGATGTTAATTGATGTTTAAGGATGTTTAGATTTGATGGATCTTGGCAGGGTAGTGTTGTGGAGTTGTTTGGATGCATTTTCGGTTGTGTTTGGTAGCCGAAAATGGAGTGTGGATGAGAGCAGCGAGTTTAGGTGCTTTCATTGAAGATATTAATGCATGATGATGCATTAATCCTCTGCTTTGATGTGTTTAAAATAGGGGAGTCATCTTTGGATCCTTGTGGTGGTGATCCGGAAGCTTGATTGGTGTTTCGGCAAGTGGCGAAACGGAATCGGTGAGTGGATTTTGGTTTTCAGCTTTGAAACCAATGTTTTGAAGGTTTGGGAGCTTAGTTTAAGTCTAAGCAACTTAGCTAAGCTCAAGAGTAAGTTTTCAGAAAAACTCTCTTGATGATGAACCATGAATTGGTTGTGTGCAATGTAATTTGTTTGCATGATTTAAATCCTGTTTTGAAAGCATATTTAGCATGTTTATTTGCTGAGATTATAAGCCATGTGTTGAAGGATGCTCAAGGTAAGAGATCCTTGTTTTTGAACATTGTTAAATGTGGTTTTGCTGCTTAATGATGCATGATGTTTATGGCTTTGATAAATGCTTTAAAACAGTGGATTATTGTTGAAAAATGATGTATATTGGCAAGTGATGGCTAAGGTCACAAAGGTGGTTAAAAGTCCTTGTGTGAGCCTTGTTATTTAAGAACAACATGGTGGTTAAAAGTCCATGGTTGGTTCTTGGTTAAGATCACCAAGGTGGTTAAAATTCCTTGTGTGAGTCTTGTGTATTTAAGAACAACATGGTGGTTAAAAGTCCATGGTTGGTTCTTGGTTAAGGTTACAAAGGTGGTTAAAATTCCTTGTGTAAGCCTTGTTTATTTAAGAACACCAAGGTGTTTAAAAGTCCTTGGGTGATTCTTGTTAAGGACACAAAGGTGTTTAAAAGTCCTTGTGTGGTCCTTGTGAATTGTAAGAACATCATGGTGTTTAAAAGTCCATGGATGATTCTTGTTAAGGACACAATGGTGTTTAAAAGTCCATGTGTGGTCCTTGGAAAATTGTAAGATCACAATGGTGTTTAAAAGTCTATGTGTGGATCTTATGTTGATTGTATCACTTGTGGCCAATATGACATGTTATAAACTTGAAGCATGAATTGCTTGTTTTAAATGCTTATGTGCATGTACAAATGATGATTGATCTAAGGTTTATAAATGTGTTTTATTAATGCATTATTGTGTGGTTTTAAATGAGCATTCCTCACTAAGCTTTTGCTTACGCTCTCTCTTTTCTTAAACCAATAATGCAGAGCATTGAAGTGCATTTTGGGGCAGCAAGGAAGCCAAGCATCCAAGTGAAGATTTAAGCTCATGTATGGTGAACATTTTCCTAAAACTATTAGCTTTTGGGTATTTGGCAATGGGGGACCTATGTTGTTGTTTTGGGAGATGTTTTGGACTCCCTAAGTTGGTTTTATGTTGATATTGATGTTGGAACTTGTAATTGGCCTTTGTATGGTGGTTTTGGTATATTGATGCTTGAATGGTTTTCTAAGTAGGATGCATGTCTATAGAATTGGGGACTTTCATAATTGATGCCATGTTGGTGTTTTGTTGATGCAATTATGATCCTTATGCATGAAATGACTTGCTGGTATAATTTGGTTGCATTTGGAGCATGTTTGATAGGTCAATTTAATGATAAACCAGCTAATTTTCTGCAATTTGGGCAGGCCGTATCGGAACGGGTGCTACCGTTTCGGAACAGGGGCCTGAAATGGCCTAGGCGTTCCGAAACGGGAGGAACCGTTCCGGAACGAAAATGCTACTGCCAAGCCCTGTTTCGGAACCCGTTTCGGAACGGTCCCGCATTCCGGAACAGGTCCTCCCTGTTTCAGAACACTCGACCGTTGGGCTCTGAATTTGATGGTTATATGTTTTGAAATGTTTGCGTTTTGGTCCTGAAACTTGTTGTTGCAATTGAATGAGTTTGAGATGTCCGTTTGAGCTGAAATTTGGCAGAGAAGCATGAAAGATGATTAATTTCATATTGGTAACTTTTAATTGGGTTAACTCCTTGTAATTTTCAGAATTTACAATTTGGTCCCTAAAGTTGTAATTTGTGCAATTGAGTCCCTGAATGTTCTCTGATTGTTTTGATCTTTGAATATGATGATCTTGTGAATATATCTAGGGTTAATGTGCATCTAGACAAGATTAAAAAGAAAAAAAAGGGTCGTTAATCAAGGTTGACTTTCAGGTTGACTTTGGTTTTCCTCGTGTAAACTCCTTAATTCGGGTCAACCGTCTAGGCCGGGTTAAGGGGGTTACATTTGGTGGTATCAGAGCTGAGTTCTCGAGTAATTGGGAATGATTATGTGAATGATTAAAGTATGTATGCTTTGTATGTTTGTTGAATGAAAGCATGTTGAGTGAATTGTAAATATGTTGCAATTGAGTTGTATGTTGTGGTGAAGCATGTTGTGGGTACCCATTGCCAAATCAAAGCTAATGTAATGATATTGTTTTTAAGTGGAAATGAGCTTGAGTACTTGGATTGCTTACCTTGCTGAGCCTGACTTTGTTTATTTGCATTGTGATTGCATTGCTATTGTATGGCACCTCGTAGAGAGTTGAGAGTTAATACGCGAGCTATGGCTCAAAACGAAAATGAAGAGAACGCTGAGAATGCTATGGATACCTCCTCCGCCTGGTGGTGGTGGTGCTGAGGGTGAAAGAGCTGATGTTGCAGCTGGTGCTGGGGTCGCTAGACCTGAAGCTGGTCAGGGGCAAGCTGTTCCTGACATGACAATGTTAGTGCAAGCTATTGTTGGTGCTTTTCGAGCAGCAGTAGCTGGGGCTCAAGGAGCTGGGCATCAAGGAGATGCTGGAGTTAGACTACCCTTGGAACGTCTGCGCAGTCTGGGAGGGACTGAGTTCAGGGGTTTGTCAGCTGAAGGTTCAGAGTCTTGGTTAGAGAGTACCAAGAGGATCTTGGGGCAGATGAGTTGCACTGATGTGCAAAAGCTGGGCTGTGTAGTATCATTGCTGCAAGATGATGCGTACACGTGGTGGACAACCACTATCGCTGGGATGGCGGAAGCTGACGTAACTTGGACGTTCTTTCAGAATGCGTTCAAGAGAAGGTATCTAGGGGTGAGGTACCTAGATGAAAAGAAGAGGGAGTTCATGTCTCTTACCCAGGGGAGCATGTCTGTGGCTGAGTATGAAGTACAGTTTGTTCGACTCAGTCAGTACGCACCTGAGCTTGTTCCGGATGAGCGGGAGAGGTGTGAAAGATTCCGTTATGGTTTGGTGACGGACGTAAAGATGTATGTGCTGGCTACCGAGTATGATGATTTTGATGTGCTGGTGGGCCGAGCAAAGGATATTGAGATGAACTTGGGTTTATCTTCTAGAAGTGCTGGTTCTGGTGCTGGTAAGCGAGCAGCTGAATATAGTTCCGGTGGTGGACGGAACAAAAGGGGACGTGATCAGAAGTATCAGTCCTCAGCTAAGCGAGGTGGTGGTGCGCCTGCTCGGGGAGGCAACGCTAGAGTTGATCCGAGTGCATGTTGGACATGTGGTTCGCGTGGTCATATGAAGCGTGATTGTCCTCGAGCTGTGAGGGAGGTGCAAGCTCCTGTTGTGGCAGCTGGTAATTCATGCTGGAACTGTGGATCTACGGATCACTTGAGGAGAGAGTGCCCTATGTTGGCTGGTGGCCAAGTGCGTGCTCCTGTTGTTGTTGCACCACAGAGAGGTCGTGGGCGCGGCCGTGGTAACTTTCAGCGGAGAGAGGAAGGTGGTCGGGGTGTGGCCCATGTTGTGGCTATTCAGCCTGAGGGTGGCGGCCAAGCCAGGGTGTATGCTCAGCGGGAGGGGGGGAATGACGCGGATGTGATCGCAGGTACTTTTACTTTGCAATCCTTGTCATTACTTTCCTTGATTGATTCTGGATCTACGCACTCATACATATTGCGTGAGCATGCTGAATTGCTTGGTTTGCCTGTTGAGTCTTTGGATGTTGGTGTGCGTGTCACTAGTTCTTTTGGTGAGACTGTTGTGACTCGAAAGCTTTATAGAAGATGTCCTTTGGTTGTTCAAGATCATGTTTTTCATGTTGACCTTATGGAGTTACCTTTCTATGGTTTTGATGTAATCCTTGGTATGGATTGGCTTGCTGAGCATCGAGCTGTAGTGGATTGTGAAAATAAGCGAGTTTCGTTGAGGCGTGCGGATGATTATGAGGTAGTTGTGGTTGGTGAGAATGTGAAGTTTCTTGCTAATGTGGTGTCTACATTGGAGGCGAGCCGGATGCTGAGGCAAGGTTGTGAAGCTTACCTAGCTTTTGTGATGAATCCTAGTTCTAAGGAGTTGCGTGTGCAAGATATCAGGATTGTGCGGGAGTTTCCTGGTGTGTTTCCGGAGGAGTTGCCTGGATTGCCTCCTAATCGCGAAGTGGAGTTTGGGATTGAGCTGTATGAGAATACAACTCCTGTGTCCATTACTCCTTATAGAATGGCACCTAAAGAGTTGAAGGAGCTGAAGACGCAATTGCAAGAGTTGCTTGACCGTGGGTTCATTCGGCCGAGTGTGTCACCTTGGGGTGCACCGGTTTTGTTTGTGAAGAAGAAGGATGGTTTGGGATGCGTCCTATGTTGGTTTGGGATGTGTGTTGATGCAAGAGGGTAAGGTGGTAGCTTATGCATCGCGGCAGTTGAAAGTGCATGAGCGCAATTATCCTACGCATGACATTGAGTTGGCTGCGGTGGTTTTTGCTTCGAAGATCTGGAGACATTACCTGTATGGTGAGAAGTGTACTGTGTACACGGATCACAAGAGTTTGAAGTATCTGATGTCTCAGAAGGAGTTGAATCTTAGGCAGCGACGTTGGGTGGAGTTGCTCAAGGATTATGATTTGACGATTGAGTATCACCCTGGAAAGGCTAATGTTGTAGCGGATGCCTTGAGTAGGAAGGTAGCTGTTGAGCTGAGGGCTATGTTTGCCAGTTTGAGTATTTCGCGCGATGGTGGTCTTGTGGCTGAGTTACAAGTGAAACCATCTTTGGTTCAGTTGATCACGGAAAAGCAGTTGTTGGATGATTCCTTGGTACCCCGTGTTCAGGATATCGCGGAGGGTAGGCCTTCGGATTTCTGTTTTAATGATGATGGAGTGTTGTGTTTTGGGAGTCGGATAGTAGTGCCCAATGATGCTGAGTTGAGGCGTGCTATTCTGACTGAAGGTCATAGTAGTCCTTTTGCTATGCACCCTATTAGTACTAAGATGTATCGGGATCTTCGTGATGAGTACTATTGGGTGGGTTTAAAGAAAGATGTTGCGGAGTTTGTGAGCAAGTGCATGGTGTGTCAGCGAGTTAAGGCTGAGCATCAGGTTCCTTCAGGGTTGTTGCAACCGTTGAGAATCCCTGAATGGAAGTGGGGAAGGATTACCATAGATTTTTTATCTGGTTTACCCTTGTCACCATCGAAGAAGAATTCGGTGTGGGTGATTGTGGATCGCCTGACGAAGTGTGCGCATTTCTTGCCTGTGCATACTACGTATTCTTTGGATAAGCTTGCGGAGCTGTACATTGCTGAGATTGTACGACTGCATGGTGTGCCTAAGTCGATTGTGTCGGATAGGGATCCGAGGTTTACATCGCGTTTCTGGCAGTGTTTGCATCAAGATTTGGGTACACGGTTGAATTTCAGTACATCTTATCATCCTCAGTCGGATGGTCAGTCCGAGCGTGTTATCCAGATTTTGGAGGATATGTTGAGATGCTGCGTGATTGAGTTCCAGGGCTCTTGGGAGAAACATTTGCCTTTGGTGGAGTTTGCCTATAACAATAGTTATCAAGCAAGTATTCAAATGGCACCTTATGAAGCTTTGTACGGGAGGAAGTGTAGGACTCCTCTTTGTTGGGCTGAAATGGGTCAGAAGTTGGTTTCGATGCCAGCTTTGTTGAAAGGAACCACCGAGAAGGTGAAGCTCATTTGTGAGCGTTTGAAGGCAGCTTCTGATCGGCAAAAGTCTTACGCGGATTTGAAGCGTAAGGAGATTGAGTATGCGGTGGGTGACCGTGTGTTTTTGAAGGTTTCGCCTTGGAAAAAGGTGATGAGGTTTGGCCGGAAGGGTAAGCTGAGCCCTAGGTACATTGGACCATACGAGGTGATTGAGCGTGTGGGTCCTGTTGCGTACAAGTTGAGGTTACCTCAAGAGTTGGAAAAGATTCATGATGTGTTTCATGTTTCTATGCTTCGGAAGTATAGATCGGATCCTTCACATGTGATGCCTGTGGAAGAAGTGGAATTGAATCCGGATTTGACCTATGATGAGGAACCGGTGAAGGTTCTGGATTCGGATAGCAAAGTTCTTCGAGGCAAGACCATTGAGTTGGTAAAGGTGTTGTGGAAACATCGTGGTGTTGAAGAAGCCACGTGGGAGCGGAAGGATGACATGCTGAAGCAGTTTCGGTACCTCTTTCCTTCAGGTAATTTCGAGGAAGAAATTTCTTAAGGGGGGGGAGAGTTGTAACGCCCCGATTTTGGGCTTAGAAGTTTTGGGTTTGGACCGGTTCGGTCGGAATGCGGTTCGAATATATAAAAGGTGAATTTAGGAAAGCCTAGTTCGAGTTGCATTAAAAATATGGAAAAATGTCTTAAAATCCTCTTTTATTATATATAAGAGAATGGTGAAATCAATTTTACAAAATTGGGTTTGGAAGTGTGACATTTTGGGTTAGTGACCAAAATGTAATTTTCGAAAACTGTGTGACTGTTTTAAAAAGGATTGAAACTTTGAATCTTTAAGGAGCTATTTACCCAATGGGAGTTTCTCCAGATTTTTCCTAAATATTAAAGATTTAATTAATGGTTTTTAAATAAAAGAAAAAGGGAGGGAAGATATTTTGGCATTTTCCAACTAACTTTTCCTAAATTCCATTTTTATTTTCTCTCATCTTTTCTCTCAAACCAAACACATTTCTCCAGAGCATTTCCCTCTGATTTTGACATCCAAACATGAGATTTTAATCCTCTTTTGATCTCTAATCATCTCTTCAACAAAACCTTTGCATTTGCTATTTGGATCTTCAAGAATTTTGGTTCCAAAAAGGGAGAAACTCAAGTTTAGAGGTATGAACGTCCTTCTCCTCTAAATTCTCAGTTCTTTACTGAAATTCCCAAGTTCTCAATCCTTAATTTGTGTTTTATAAAAGGTTTTATGGTTGTGTTCTTGATCTTGGCTTAAAATGCAAGATTTGGTTGATTTTTGGATAAAATTTGTATGATCTGTTTGGGCAGTGTTTTGAGGTGTCTTTTTGATGTTAAATTGATGAGAAATTGAGGTTTAATCAATGCAATCCCGAATAGGTTGATTTTCCTAAGTTTTGCTTGAGTTCTTGGTTGTTTTTGGAGTGATCTTGGTGATCTGTTATAGCTGGAGGTATAAGGGCGTGGTTAGATCCTTTTTGGATGTTAATTGATGTTTAAGGATGTTTAGATTTGATGGATCTTGGCTGGGTAGTGTTGTGGAGTTGTTTGGATGCATTTTCGGTTGTGTTTGGCAGCCGAAAATGGAGTGTGGATGAGAGCAGCGAGTTTAGGTGCTTTCATTGAAGATATTAATGCATGATGATGCATTAATCCTCTGCTTTGATGTGTTTAAAATAGGGGAGTCATCTTTGGATCCTTGTGGTGGTGATCCGGAAGCTTGATTGGTGTTTCGGCAAGTGGCGAAACGGAATCGGTGAGTGGATTTTGGTTTTCAGCTTTGAAACCAATGTTTTGAAGGTTTGGGAGCTTAGTTTAAGTCTAAGCAACTTAGCTAAGCTCAAGAGTAAGTTTTCGGAAAAACTCTCTTGATGATGAACCATGAATTGGTTGTGTGCAATGTGATTTGTTTGCATGATTTAAATCCTGTTTTGAAAGCATATTTAGCATGTTTATTTGCTGAGATTATAAGCCATGTGTTGAAGGATGCTCAAGGTAAGAGATCCTTGTTTTTGAACATTGTTAAATGTGGTTTTGATGCTTAATGATGCATGATGTTTATGGCTTTGATAAATGCTTTAAAACAGTGGATTATTGTTGAAAAATGATGTATATTGGCAAGTGATGGCTAAGGTCACAAAGGTGGTTAAAAGTCCTTGTGTGAGCCTTGTTATTTAAGAACAACATGGTGGTTAAAAGTCCATGGTTGGTTCTTGGTTAAGATCACCAAGGTGGTTAAAATTCCTTGTGTGAGTCTTGTGTATTTAAGAACAACATGGTGGTTAAAAGTTCATGGTTGGTTCTTGGTTAAGGTTACAAAGGTGGTTAAAATTCCTTGTGTAAGCCTTGTTTATTTAAGAACACCAAGGTGTTTAAAAGTCCTTGGGTGATTTTTGTTAAGGACACAAAGGTGTTTAATAGTCCTTGTGTGGTCCTTGTGAATTGTAAGAACATCATGGTGTTTAAAAGTCCATGGATGATTCTTGTTAAGGACACAATGGTGTTTAAAAGTCCATGTGTGGTCCTTGGAAAATTGTAAGATCACAATGGTGTTTAAAAGTCCATGTGTGGATCTTATGTTGATTGTATCACTTGTGGCCAATATGACATGTTATAAACTTGAAGCATGAATTGCTTGTTTTAAATGCTTATGTGCATGTACAAATGATGATTGATCTAAGGTTTATAAATGTGTTTTATTAATGCATTATTGTGTGGTTTTAAATGAGCATTCCTTACTAAGCTTTTGCTTACGCTCTCTCTTTTCTTAAACCAATAATGCAGAGCATTGAAGTGCATTTTGGGGCAGCAAGGAAGCCAAGCATCCAAGTGAAGATTTAAGCTCATGTATGGTGAACATTTTCCTAAAACTATTAGCTTTTGGGTATTTGGCAATGGGGGACCTATGTTGTTGTTTTGGGAGATGTTTTGGACTCCCTAAGTTGGTTTTATGTTGATATTGATGTTGGAACTTGTAATTGGCCTTTGTATGGTGGTTTTGGTATATTGATGCTTGAATGGTTTTCTAAGTAGGATGCATGCCTATAGAATTGGGGATTTTCATAATTGATGCCATGTTGGTGTTTAGTTGATGCAATTATGATCCTTATGCATGAAATGACTTGCTGGTATAATTTGGTTGCATTTGGAGCATGTTTGATAGGTCAATTTAATGATAAACCAGCTAATTTTCTGCAATCTGGGCAGGCCGTATCGGAACGGGTGCTACCGTTTCGGAACAGGGGCCTGAAATGGCCTAGGCGTTCCGAAACGGGAGGAATCGTTCCGGAACGGAAATGCTACTGCCAAGCCCTGTTTCGGAACCCGTTTCAGAACGGTCCCGCGTTCCGGAACAGGTCCTCCCTGTTTCGAAACACTCGATCGTTGGGCTCTGAATTTGATGGTTATATGTTTTGAAATGTTTGCGTTTTGGTCCTGAAACTTGTTGTTGCAATTGAATGAGTTTGAGATGTCCGTTTGAGCTGAAATTTGGCAGAGAAGCGTGAAAGATGATTAATTTCATATTGGTAACTTTTAATTGGGTTAAGTCCTTGTAATTTTCAGAATTTACAATTTGGTCCCTAAAGTTGTAATTTGTGCAATTGAGTCCCTGAATGTTCTCTGATTGTTTTGATCTTTGAATATGATGATCTTGTGAATATATCTAGGGTTAATGTGCATCTAGACAAGATTAAAAAGAAAAAAAAAGGGTCTTTAATCAAGGTTGACTTTCAGGTTGACTTTGGTTTTCCCCGTGTAAACTCTTTAATTCGGGTCAACCGTCTAGGCCGGGTTAAGGGGGTTACACAACCATACTTCCCTGAATATATCGATGAACTCCTCCAACATCATCCACATTTTCAGAAACCACAGTTTCTACTTACCGGTTCACGGCCCACGCCCTGGCCTCAAACTTACCAAAAGCAATAAATCAACAACAACAACAAATTAACATGCAAACTGGGTTAGCAAAGGAAAGGGTCCAAGTGGCTCAAGTATGATTCCCTCACTTAAAAATCTCTTTTTTCGATGTAATAGAAGCAATAGGACTCTACTCAACATGCTTCAAGCAACATACATGTACGGTCAAACAACATACATCAAGCATACTTGATAAACAAGCAAACATGCTTACATAGCAAGCAAACATCGTGCATTTCAATACAAAAACTCAACTTACCTCACTTACCTGCCCAAGGTCTCAGAAACCTTAGGCTCCGATACCAACAAATGTAACCCCCTCGTCCCGGTCTGGTCAACTGACCGGTTTGAGTAGGCTACACGGGGAAAACCGATGTGAAACCCGTTAAGGTCCCACCTCGGTTAGCAACCCTAGAAAATTTCTTTTAATTATATCTTGTCTAAAGGCATATTTATTTCCTATGTGAACACAACAACGGAAACACCACGAAAATAAAAGCAACCAACCCAAAACAACACTTTAAACAACCAATTTTTATCTTACACAGCAGGCCGTATCGATACACCGGACAAGGGTATCGATACGCCTTGACCAAGTCAACTGCCTCCAATCAACTCAGGGAGACCATATCGATACAGCCCTTGGGCGTACCGATACACCCTCCTCGGTCAACATCTCGCGGTCAACAATACAAAACCGTACCGATACGCCTAGAGCCCGTACCAATACGCAAAAATCTCGTCTAAAACTCAGATTTCTAGTGAGGTTTTGGCGTATCGATAAACCCCCGTGTATCGGTACGCTAAGCCAAATCTGTGTAACCCCCTTAGCCCGGCCTAGTCGCTAGACCCGAACTACGAAGATCACACGGGGAAAACCAAAGTCAACTCGAAAGTCAACCTTGATTAACGACCCTTTTTTTCTTTTTAAAACTTCTCTAGATGCGCATTTAACCTATGTGAAAGCCCAAGAACCTCGGAAGAGAAAAACACAGCGATCGGAAACGTTTAAGGACTCAATTGCAAGAAATACACTTTTAGGGACCAAAATGTAAATTTTGGAAAATAAAAGGACTTCCAAGATTTTAGTTTTACGAAACCTCAATTAATTATATTACGAGCCTCTCTGCCAAATTTCAGCTTAAAAAGACATTTCAAGCTCAAGCAATTGCAATTACAACTTTCAGGACTAAAATGTAAAGCATGCAAAAGCTGTCCAATGGTCACCCATTTCGAAACACTGACACCCGTATAGAAATACCCTTGTCGTACGCGCGTATCGAAACGGTGTTGACCGTTTCGAAATGCGGGTATGTTCCGAAACTAGTTCAGAAACGGACACCTCTAGTAGCCAAAGTGTTTCGAAACACCTCTAGCCGTTTCGAAAGCTCAGGCCAATTCATGCACCCGTTTCGAAACAGCCAAGGGTGTTTTGATACACCCTGCCCAGAAACAGCAAAAAATTCTGGTTTTACACATCCAAACACCAACAAACATACTTTAAACCATTCCTCAACATATCAACAACATGCCAAGCATCATAACTACCAAATTGCATTAAAAACTAGATACAAATCAAACCTTAGGTGCACCAACTCATTCAACACATCCAACACTTTATCATGCTTTTAAAACAAGAAGCATAGCATAACAACTTATGAAGAAGAAGATTCAAATGTGGCACAGCGATAATCAACAAGATTCAAACCATAAACCAAACATGGTCAATATACACAATCTCATTACACATCAATATAAAAGACTCTCCCCCCATTGCCTTTATTATCTATAGCTATAAACCAAGACATACTTCTCAAGTGGAGCTCTTCTTGAATCCCTTGCTTCTTGTTGTCCCAACTTCAAATATTTGCATTGATGGACAAATAGGAGCGTAAGCACATAATTCTTAGTGAGGAATGCTCAAAACCAAAACACCATAAATGCAGCGAATCATAAAACCCTCTTAAAAAGTAGATACAATTCAATAAACCAAAGCATTGTTTGAAAAACCTCTTTTGAAACAACATGCTTTAAACCATGCATTGCTCAACATGAAATCCAACCTTTAGCTTAGAAAAGCTAAACAACTCACCCCAAAACACATTCTTGCAAAAACTATTATTTAAACCTTTCCATGCGTGAACACCACATGCAAAGTTAAACTCAAATTCCTTGGAAAACACTTCCACTTCACAACATACTTTCCTCATGCTTGATGATCATTTCAAAGCAAAACCTTTCGAAACCATTTGTTCCTTCTAACTAATTCATAAATTCAACAAATGCAAAACACATGAACTACAAAAGCGACATTTGCATTACATGCCTTTTTCCAACAAGCCTTCACAAGACTTCAATGCACTAAAGAGATTCTAAGCACATATGTACCACTCACAATAGAAGATATACACTTGCATCATTTCAAGCATCTCTCGCTTCATTTCATTACAATACGTTATATTGGCTTTCAAGCGATAAATCATAAACCATCAAAACATAAGACACAATCAGATAAGCGGATTACAAGCGTTGTCCCACACGCTTCATACACACTACCGAACAACACAAGGTGGAGTTTACCGGTACAATCACAACCCCTCAACACCCGTGATGGAGTTTAACGGTACAATCACAACCCCTCAACATCACTCATCGGTAGTTGTATAACTCAATAGCGAGAGTACGGGACACATAACACAAGATCCACACACGGACTTTTAACCACCGTTGTGATCTTACCAAAATCCTCACACAGACTTTTAACCACCGTTGTGAGCTTACCAAAATCCTCACACGGACTTTTAACCACCGTTGTGAGCTTACCAAGATCCACACACGGACTTTTAACCATCGTTGTGATCTTACCTCTCTCGCTAGGATACTTGGATGGAGTTTACGGTACAATCACAACCCCTCAACATCCAAGGCGACTTTATTCACGGTGCACCCAATCCTATGGCCGGCTAACTATATCCGATTAAAGTAACCAAAACCACTTACATCACTTGCCAATATACGTCAATTCACTGTTTTTAAAGCATTAAACAAAGCCATTAAACACCATGCATCACCATGCACTACTACCAATCTAACAACATGCCAAAACAAGGATCTCTTACCTTGAGCATCCTTCAACACATAGCTTTCAAAACCAGCATTAAACCATGTCTAAACATGCTTAAAAACAGTAATTAAAACACAATCACCCCAAGTGCATTTGAAACCAAATCATAGCACAAACAAAGAGAGAAATTTCATTTACTTACTCTTGAGCTTAGCTAAGTTATTTAGACTTAAACTAAGCTCCCAAAACCTCGTCCAAAATGTTTCAAAGCTGGAAAACTCTTTTCCACTCACCGATACACAAAACTATGCTAGCCGACAAGCCTTCCAAGCATCTGAAACCTCCAACGCCACCTATATTGCTTCCGGGTCATTCTCCCATGTTTTAAACACATAACAACAGAGGATTAATGCATCATCATGCATTAAAATCTTCAGCCAACACACTTAAACTCGCTGCTCTACTTAAAACCAACATTTCGGCTACCAAACACAACCGAAATCACCTCCAAACTCTTCCAAAACTTAACTGAGCCAAAATCCATCACTTCTAACCATTTCTAAACATCAATTAACATCCAAAATGAACCTAAACTCGTCCTTATACCTCCAGCTATAATAGAACACCAAGATCATCCCAAAAACCACCATTTTCATAAGCAAAAACTTAGGAAACATAACCTATTCAGAATTGCATTGATCAAACCTCATTTACACATCATTAGACATCCAAGATACATTCAATAACCATCTCAAAATAGAGCCCAAACAATCACCACGAAATTCTTCAAGATTTCTTCCAAATCTTGAGTTTAAAGCCAAAATCAAGTTCATACCATTAAAACCATTTATAAAACTTAAATTAAGGATTGATAACTTGAGAATTTCAGTAAAGAACTGAGTATTTAGAGGGGAAGAACAACCTTACCTCTAAATGTAGATTTCTCCTTGATTAGAGACAATTTTCTTGAAAATCCAATGAGCAAATCAAAAGGATTTGATGTAGAAAGGATTAGGAATCAATTGTTGATTGAATCCTAGTCAATTGAATTGAAAACCAATGGAAAAGATGCTGGAGAAAAGTGTTTGGATGAGAGAATTTTGAGAGAAAATGAGATGAGAAAGTTTTAAGAAAAGTTAGTTATGAAAATCTAAAAATTGGTTTTCTCTTTTTCATTTAATTAATTAAACATTAATTAAATCATTTAAATCTAAGAAAAATATAGAGAAATCATTCTTGGGTAAATTAGCTCCTTAAAGAGTCAAAGTTTCAATCCTTACAAAACAGTCACCACTAAACTTTTCAAAATTCGCATTTTAGTCACTATTTCAAAATGTTGCATTTCCAAACCTTATTTTGTAAAATTGATTTCACCACCATCTTATATATATTAAAAGAGGATTTTTAGATATTTTTTCATATTTTTAAAGCATCCCGAACTAGGCTTTCCCTAAAACCTCCTTTTATATTCGAACCAAAAATCAGACCAGTCCGGTTCAGACCCTAAACTTTTAAGCCCAAAATTGGGGTGTTACAATCTGAGTCCCAAGATGTAGGACCGTACCGATACGGCCCTTAGGGGTATCGATACGCCCTGCACTGCAAGACTCCAATTTGCAGCAAAACGATACGAGACTCAACTCTAAATGCAACTCTCGACTCTCCTAGCCACAAACAACCATTCATACAACACTCAACAACCAAGAACTAACATACAAGACATTCAAAACGAACAAGGATCATGCATCTAAAGGATTCATACATTTACCATAAAGAGGACATACTTTGCATTTAAGTTTCATGCCTTAGAAACAAAACATATAAGCATTCATGACATGCAACATAAACAAGGTTTACAATTCAAACAAAGCATCCACAAACCATACCGACATCAACATAACTCCAAAGCATTCAAATCCTATTGCTTGACTATTACAATCTTTCAATTTAAAGTTCATACTTGAGCTAACCAAAAGCGACACTTGGAGGCCCTTCCTCGCCCTTGCCACACACAAGCTAGTGATCTGCATTGTCTAACAAAAAGTAGCGTAAGCATAAAACCTTAGTGAGGGTAAGCTCATAAAACAAACCTCGACAATGCAGGGTCCAAGCACGAGCAACAACCAAGATAGAATGCATGATCTTACCTCCGATCCACAAGAGCCAAAATATACATGATGCATGAACATATAATCAACATTATGCCATGATCAACAACTCATAAGCCCAACACATGAAGATACATATATCAATGTATTAACAACCACATATATCAATCCATATTGGCACCTAGCTATGACTCGAATACGTGGATAGCCGTTGGAACTTACATCTAACCACAATCATTACCTTACGGTGGGATTACACTCATCATCGTTTCTCGCGGAGGGGATTCCACTCATCCTCACGCCCCGTCGATGGGATTCCACTCATCACCGACTAATATATATATATGAAGATTTCCGGGTGAACCCGTACTCCATCTTGATGACTACCGTCACCAAGACCACGCGCGCATTTGACTCTCATGTGCACACTAAACATCCTAATGATCGATCATTGTACCCAAGCATACTAATTCCAATATTAAACACAATCCATAACCTTTCACAACATCATTTCATATCAACTTCCGTGCTTAGCACGTACTCACCATGATCACCATCATGCACAATTTACAATCCAAACCACATGCATAACAATGCATCAAATCATGCCTCAACAACATGTATAACACAATATACATAACTACCATAAACACAAATAAACAAGAGGCATAACAAGCAATTAGGAGTTCAACCAAAAGTTTCCTGAACTAAGCTTGAGATTAGGCTACCACTCTAATCTCAACTATAGGTGGGTTTACCAAGCCCAACCTAGGTCCACATGCTTGAACCAATATTTAAAAACCATTTGAAAAACAACAACCACTCACCGACCACTCCATTTAGCACAAGCCGACTAGCTACCAAGCATCCAAGTCTCCAGATTTGAGCCTGAAGCTTCTCCATTGCTTTCTCTTGCGTCTAACCATTCAAAAACAATGCATTAACCTCAAAATCAGCCACAAACCCAAATTTTAACACCAACACACAAATCCACTACAATTCTCACAATTCAAAGCCAAGTTCATTCTCCAAATTCTCATTTTCGTACTTCCACAAAAACCCAGCAAAAATCAGCAATATAACCATCCAAAGCACTCTTAAACATGTTCAAAACACTACACAAACATAGTATAACCATCAACCAACAAATCCTCACCCAAAACAGCCCCAAAACCTTTCCAAGCACACTCCAAAACCCCCATTAAACCCAAATTCGGAAATCAAGTTAAAACAACATCAAAACCGAGTATGTTGGACCTCTTAGGTTGTAAACAACTTATCTAACAACATTAAATCAAAAGCTTTGGTCAAAGACAATAAAGTTCTCATTTTTAGACAAACCCCCAAAACTTTAAATTTCAAAATCATGAACAATAATGAAAACTATTGGTACCAACATGAAGAGGAAGGTAAGGACAAGTCAAATATGGTTTTACCTTTCCAAAATCACCCAAGATAAAGAAGAATGGTGATGGAATAGTAACCCTTAGGGAGAGAGCTCTTATGTCGTGAGATTTGGGGAGAGAAGAGGGAAGAAGATGATGAATAAGCTCATTTAAAATAAAAATGGGTTTATAATTTGGAAGACCACTTATTTACCATAATGCCATTAATGAATGGGTAAAACTCTCATCTCCTCAAATCCATGGAATTGGACTTAGAAGATAGGCCTAACATAGTTTTTAATTATTTTGCAAACATGAAGCCCATTGAAATATTTTATCTTTTTAATTATGAAACCGAAACCCGAAACATTATTTTAATATTATTTTCACCCGACCCCCAAACCCGAGTGTTACATACACACTTTACCGATTTTGCAGGAAATGGCGAACATACCCTGATCCTTTGATTTTGGTGGCAACTTTCGCTGGAAGACCGCTGATACGTGCTCTCCTAGATTAACCTTCTCAACTCCTATAAGACGATGTTTGTTAGCACATAAATCTTTAATAAACTTAGTATACCTTGGGATTTTTCGGATTACGTCGAGGAGTGGAATATTGATTTCTACTTTTTGAAACACATCTAGGATCTCCTTTTCTTCTGCTTGTTTGTCTCTCTTCATTAATCTCGATGGGAAGGGTGGTGGCACTACATAAGGGGATGGTTCAGGGGTTGGGTTTGGTGTATCTTTTTCAACGGGCGAAGTTGTCTTGTCTTTTTGGGTGTTTACCTTCGAGGTTTTGGGTTCAACAACGGTGCCACTCTGAAGAGTGTTGGTATTAACATTTTATTTCGGGTTTGTCTCAGTTTGCGAAGGAAGTTTACCTTTGGATTCAAGACGGCTTATTGCCTGGGCTAGCTGGCTCATTTGTTTGTCTAACTCTTGTAAGTGAGCCTCGGTACGATTTTAGAATTTCTCTTGGTACATCGTTAAACTCTCAACTAAGGTTTCTAGAGATGTCTTTTGTTGTGGGTAAGGTTGTCTTTGTTGGTATGGTTGATTTGGCCTCTGGTTGTTTGTGTAACCTAAGTTCGACTGATTTCTCCACCCCAGATTATATGCATTTCCTATGGCATTGGCTTGGGCAACATCATCTTCTTGAATCATCGGACGACAGTTTGTCGGATGTTCTGAACTAGTACAGATCCCACAAAGTCTGGTTGTTCCTTTTTTTCCTGCAACAAGAGTTTGCACTATTTCAGTTAACTTATCAATCTTATTTTCCAAAGAATCTGTACTTACCTCGCGGACCCTTCGAGATGGTTCACTAGATTGATTAAGCCTTTGCGAGTTAGCAGTCATGGTTGATATCATCGTTTTAGCCGTTGTTGGGGTTATATTGACTAGAGCTCCGCCGCTTGCCGCATCCACTACTTTCATATCCATGGGCGTCAATCCTTCATAAAAATACTGAAGGAGGGTTTGTTCCGACAATCCATGTTGTGGAAAATTGGCGCGCAACTTTTTAAACCGCTCCCAGTATTCATATAAATATTCAGATTCCTTTTGTTGAATGCTTAGGATACTGCACCTTATTTCGCTCGCTTTTTCCGTAGGGAAGAACCTGTCAAGAAAGAGTTTAGCCATATCAGTCCAGGTTTTAACAGAGTTGGGAGGTAAATCAAATAACCAATCATTTGCGATATCTGCTAAAGAAAATGGAAAAGCCCTAAGTTTAATTTGGTCATCAGATACTCCCTGAGGTTTCGTGCTTAGACAAACCATGTGAAATTCCTTCAAATGTTTGTGAGGGTTTTCCGTTGGCAAGCCGTGAAAAGTAGGTAAAAGGTGAATCAAACCTGTTTTAGCACAAATGGTGTTTCGCCATTTGGGAAGGTTATACACATTGGCTGCTGGCCATCGGGCGCCGTATTTAGCTGGCGAATAGTTTGATATTCGTCTCCGATCGAATTCGGTTCTTCGTTGGTATGATCGAAGTTCGACTCTGCTTCGAATGTGATCTCTAGATCGTGTTCAAGTCTTTGTTGGCGTTGTTTGTTCTTCTTTTCCCGAAGTATTTGTGCGTGCAACTTTCGGGCTAGTGCTTCGATCTCCATGATGAGTTCAATTTGTTCTCCCGGATTGCTCCTGGTCATAAATCAAATAAAATGATATTAGTACTTTGTTGTAATCCCCGACAATAACGCCAATTTTGATACGCGTCGTATAATGTCAAAATAAATCCTTAAACTCAAATAAATAAGAATAAATAGTATAGCGAGAGTAAGGGTCGATCCACAGGGACTAGGAGTTCTAACACCCTTTCGTTCTGACTTAGACCAAGAAACTTGCAGATAATAAAAAGTTAGGTTTAGAAAATTGATTTTAGTAATAGAAAAATAATAAGAATGAAAAGTAATGTTGAAATAAATTATGCAACGAATTAGCCTCAAGCTACGCTTTGCCACGACTTTCTCGATCACCGAAACGGATTTTGCTTCAACCTTCTTGCCAGTTACAGTCTACAAGGCCCAACCCTTGTAACTTGCTTCTCTATGATAAACTCGATTATCAGGGCAATCCTTGAAAGTATTAGTTGGTTAGCTACGACAATTGATGCAAACACAAACCTGCATTAATGCTAGAGAAGCCCGTGCTCGGATATTTCTCTCGAAGAGAATCGTTTCCGATTTTGATTCCCCTTAGTGGACCACCACTAAGTTTGTTCTTAGGGAATTGAATTGGCTACAAGCCTATCTTCGTCTCTAATGATGGATCTAAACCACTTCAACCCGGTGCGCGCATTCGGAAGGAAACGGTTGAGATTCCTAAAGATTAGGCCGATTGCCTAATCAATTTTACAGAGAATCTAAAAAAGAATTGTTGAAGGAATGAAGAACTCTTTTACTCTCACGAGTTTAGTCGGGTTTGGCGTTGCTTTTGGCTAAAGAAGATTTAGCTAAGCATGGTTGGTGAAAAAACTATACTTAATTTTATAATGGAGAAAATGTAGAAAATAGAAATGGAGAATAGAAATGGAGAATTATATTCAACTCACAGGTAGAAGAAAACAATGAGCAAGTGATGTCTAACTCACCCAAAAAATGGGGTATTTATAGTATCTGAAAAAATAATTTAAAAAGATAAAACCCAAAAATAATTTAAATTACATAAGATAATTGTCCCAAGTTTGAAATTTAAAATTTAAAATCTGGAGGATATGTTATCTGATAAGCGGCTTGATAAGCTATCACTGCTGCAGACGTCAGCTTCTAGAAGATGCTGACATGGCGCCCAGTCAGCATTCATGCCCTGGTTCATGCCCATGAACCTGCCCACGACTCCAGAAATTCTGCAGATCTCCAGTTAATTTTCAACAACTAATCTCCTGCACGAAAACAACACAAAACAACCCATATTAAGTATCTTAAGCCTCCCATCTAATCAAAATAAAGATTAAAATCAAAACTGATGTAGCCACTCATCAATGGGTTTTGAATTTAGGGATAGTGGTTGAAATTTACAATTTAGGGTCATTACCATATTACCCTAAAAACTAAAACATAACCTTTAAACCCTAAATTCTAACCATAAACCCTAAATTCTAAATCCATACACCTAAACCACTAAACCCTAAACTAAGCCCCTAAACCCTAAATATAAGGCGCTTGTGAAAACTTTTAGTCTTCACCGCCAATGTATAGGATAATAATCCTAAATATATATAGTATTTGTTCGACGATAGAAAATGAGTGAATATTTGATACACTGTCACTATAATTTTTTTACACAAGCATGTTTATTTTAAAGTCAAAATCTAAAATTTAAAATTTTAACCCTAAAAACTAAATCTCTAACCACAAAACCTAAACCCTAAACTAAAATCATAAACTCCTCAATAATCCCACTTGTAAAAAATTAATTTCCCACAACCTCTGGTATATAGGATAATAATCCATAAAAAATATGACAAACAATATATGCCCTATCACCACAAGTTTTAAAATTGACAAAGTTAATGTAAATTAAAATTCTACTCCGAACTGAAAATACAAATTTCGAAAACTAAAATATTAGAAACAAACAAAGTACAAAAGGACTAAATCTGTTAAAAACGCAAAATACACAGCCCTTGTATCTAATTTAACCCAAATTAAATCCACTGAACCAGAATTCTTCAATGAACAGCCAGATGGGCGCAGCCAAATCCAATGGTCACGAGACTAGCTCACCGTCCGTCTTAAGAAAATAGACGTTGGACTGTAACGGCTACTTTCGTTATTTTAAAACAAATAAAACTTTTTTTAAAAAAAAGTAAAAAGCCCCTAAAAACCTCCATTTTCATTTCTCAATCATCTGCTTTCTTTTTTTCCCTTCTTCTTCATCAGCCAAGAAAACGAAAATCATAAACAAAAAAGCCATAAAAAGATGGCCCCAACCCCATCTTCATCTTCGAAACTAAGCCAAACCCACGTGAGAACACCTCAATCCAAGCACCGTATAAACTTCATAGCCAAAGAAAACCCACCGGGGGAACACCCTGTTGAAGTCATCGGTCGGATAAGAAACTACCCCGGTGGCGGCGGTGAGAAGCAGAAAGACAAAATCCCCATCTCATTTCTCCACATCAACCCCGATAGCAACACTCTCCGGGTGCGAGCCGATATTGGGTACCGGGACTTTTCCCTGGATGGGGTTTCTTCTTCCGAGGAAGAAGGTGTTGATGCATTTTATAAGAAATTCATCGAGTCGAGAATCAATGGGGTGAAAATGGGAGATAAGTGTACGATTATGATGTATGGACCAACTGGTTCAGGGAAGAGTCATACTATGTTTGGTTGTTCAAAGCAGCCTGGGATTGTTTATAGGTCACTGAAAGGTATATTGGGAGATGGAGTTGGGACTTTTGTTCAAGTTACTGTTCTGGAGATCTATAATGAGGAAATTTATGATCTTTTGCCAAGTAATGGAGGAGCAGGCGGTGGGTTTGGATGGCCGAAAGGTGGAAATGGATCTAAGGCAAGTTTTATTTATGTTTAAAGCTTAGATATCTCTATCTTGATTGATGACTGCATTTTTTTGTAATGAATTGGTGATTTGCTTCACTTTTTGCAATGCATATCTAGTAGTCTAAGAATGCAACTTTTGGCATGTTTTACGTGTTTGTAGCTGAAACTGGAAGTAATGGGAAAGAAAGTTAAGAATGCAACTTTCATATCTGGAAATGAAGCTGGAAAGATTTCAAAAGAGATTCAGAAATTAGAGAAGAGAAGAATTGTGAAAACCACTCTCTGCAATGAAAGGAGCTCTAGAAGTCACTGCATGGTCTGACTTCTTTAAATCCTAAACCCAATTCTTGTTACATATGAGAGAGAGAAAAAGTTTACATTTGTTTCGATTCTCATAGATAATCCTTGATGTTCCAACTGTTGGAGGAAGGCTGATGCTTGTAGACATGGCGGGTTCCGAAAACATCGATCAAGCAGGTCAATCTGGATTCGAGGCAAAAATGCAGGTAAAAATCTGTTGTTCATGTTGTATATGATCATCATTCCTTACAATGTAGTTTCCCTGATAAATGAACTGAAAAATTGCAGACAGCAAAGATAAACCAGGGAAACATAGCACTGAAGAGAGTTGTTGAATCCATTGCAAATGGAGATTCTCATGTACCCTTCAGAGATAGTAAGTTAACAATGTTGCTCCAGGTAAAGTTCAAGTAGTCCGTTTTAGTCATTCATGGTGATTGCAAAAGTATTTTTTGAACTGAATTGTACACTTTTTTTTATTCCCCCAGGACTCTTTTGAAGATGATAAATCAAAGATCTTAATGATACTTTGTGCAAGTCCAGATCCTAAGGAGATACACAAGACAGTTTGCACCCTTGAATATGGAGCGAAAGCGAAATGTATTGTCCGCGGTTCGCATACACCGAACAAGGACAAAAATGAAGATTCATCATCTGCTGTTATTTTAGGATCCAGGCTAGCAGCAATGGATCAATTTATACATAAACTACAGATGGAGAACAAGCTTAGAGAAAAGCAGAGAAATGAGGCACATAATGAGCTCTTGAAGAAAGAAGAAGAGGCGGCAGCACTAAGAGCACTCGTTGAACGGAAGGGTTCTTCGGGGGCAACTGAAGAAGAAATCAATGCGAAGGTAAATGAGCGGACGCAGATATTGAAACTTGAGCTGGAGAAGAGACTAGACGAATGCAGGCGAATGGCTGAAGAGTTTGTTGAAATGGAAAGGAAAAGAATGGAAGAAAGGATACTACAACAGCAAGAAGAAGTCGAGATGCTAAGAAGGCGGTTGCAGGAAATCGAGTTTGAGTTATGCGGTTTGAGGGATGGAAGGAACGGTGAGGAGAATGAAGCAAAGGAGTTGGATGGTGGAAGCAGCAGCTTTGCCAAAAGGCTGATTGGGATATATGGTGAGGAGATCCCAGGGATGGTTAAGTCAATGGACCTTGACATAGGTGATCCAGAACCAGTTATGCATGAAAATAGTGGCATTCAAAGGTTTTTGAATCATCCCCAGGCTGCAAATCCTGATGGTTTTGCTTCGCAGTTCGGTTCAAAAACAGGTCTGAGCACTGTATATGAGGAAGAAGAAATCGAAGAGGAAGAAGTGGAAAAGTTGGTAATAGAGGAAAAGAGGGTGTGCTCAAGTGAGATAGTTGATGATTTCAATGCAGTAATGTCCGAATTGTCTCCTCTGAAATCTGATTCGGCACCTAAACAACCGGATTCTGACTCTTCGAGATTGTTGAGAATCCAGAACATCTTTACACTTTGTGGGAACCAAAGACAGCTTTCTCAAGAAATCAGAACTCAAACATCTGGATCTGAAACCATTGATCCTCATTGGTCCCAAGTGAAAAGTTTGGACAAGGAAAACTCACCACCTGGTTTAATGGCACTGCCCTTGAATGGGAAAGACTGCTTAGATGCCCATACTGAAGTCAATGTAAAATGGGAAGCATCCAAGGAAAATCCTGGAAATATCACCACTTTTCTATTTCCTGGGGTAAATTATCAATGAAACTCATTTCCATGCATGTTTTTGAACTTCAAATGTACTTAAAAACTTGTACAAATTGCATGTGCAGGACCCGACCGGGGCAGCGGTGAAGAAAGAGAATGAAGCTAGCAAGCTTCAACTATGCAGCAATGGTTATCTGGCATGCTTGAGTCCAGAAAAAGAAGTGCAGATAACAAATCATCTCCCACTGACTCCCATGGAAAACAAGCTTCCACTCACCCCCAACAACTCGGTTGTTGCATCAAGGTGATGAGGCAAGTTATCGACTCACACTCAGCGAGTTCCGATTGCTTTATAATTGTAGCCATGAGTACATATTCATATGTACTTTTTTCCTGGTTATGGATATCTTTGAACCTTTGTAACACAATATGTATTGATACATCTTTGAACCTTCCTTGATTTCCATAAATTTTCTTGCAACCTTGATCTTTTGTAAGAGATCAAATCAAAGAACACGAATAATTTTTAAGGGAGAAATCAGAAGAGCAAAGCAAGACCAAGAAATTCAGAAATTGGGAGAGAAAATAAGATCTTTCATTCATTCGATAACTTCAAAACCAGCAGTAGTTCCTCAGTGTCAACAATGGTTAAAAACCAAGGATCAACCAACAACACAGTTTCTATGTCGATGCTGGCAAGTTTAATACCTCCAGGATCAAAAACGTCTCTAATTTGTTCACCATAGAAGAACTGAAAAGCTGATCCAAATTGAAAACATTGAACCGGTTTGGATGGAACAGTGTGACTCTCTTGGTTAATTTCAACCATGTCCCAACTTCGTTCCAAAAATAAATGCTCAGCAAACCACATTAACCAACCTATGTCCAACAGAAACATTGATGATTTCTTCATTATAGCTAAAAGGGCTTCAGACATGATGATAACACTTCTCCAACCAAATAATTCAGCAAGGGTAGCACCAGTGTGACTCTCTTGGTTTGTTCACCATAGAAGAACTGAAAAGCTGATCCAAATTGAAAACATTGAACTGGTTTGGATGGAACAGTGTGACTCGCTTGGTTAATTTCAACCATGTCCCAACTTCGTTCCAAAAATAAATGCTCAGCAAACCACATTAACCAACCTATGTCCAACAGAAACATTGATGATTTCTTCATTATAGCTAAAAGGGCTTCAGACATGATGATAACACTTCTCCAACCAAATAATTCAGCAAGGGTAGCACCAGTTTGAAGCAAATAAGGATATTTGGAGAAAGGCAGAGATGAATTGGCTGCAAAGAGAGAAATAATTGGGATTTTGATCCTTGTCTACAAGGATCACCCTTAGAACCTCTGATATGCAGAACTAGAATGTGTCCTTTGTTCATGCATTTAATTGAGTTTCCCATGAATTTGTTTCTGATTTGTAAGAATCTTCCATGATCACCGATTAGCATTTTTGACACTTAATCATAAATGTAAACTGTCAGCTCTACTCTTCTGTCTAAATCATAAGAAGCCTTCAAAGCATGGTAGCAAACGGTTTCAACCAAATTAATTACCAGTCTCAAAACTGTTTCAATATCCCCTACATAAAGAAAAATCTGTGTCCTCAAAGATTTAAGTGTAGAACTTTGAACGTAATTAACATGGCGAATCCATCTCACTATAATTAGTGTTCTGTGATAATAGTTCTCCAAGAAGAGTGATACAAGAAGCCAAAGATAGTTTGAAAAGATTCCAAAGCTAAAAAAAATGTGTGTAGAGAAGCCAGTCCAAGGAAGTGGACAACCACCACCAATAGCATAAACCGAGAGTCCTAAAACAGACAAGCACCAAGAAAGATCAAGGGCGATGGCAATCCCAACAATCTCAACTCCCAACTTGTATACAAAAACCCCAATTTGTTAACACGTGAACTGCAAGAACAATCTCAGAAACCCAAGCAATCATTGTAGCCTTTAGTTGGCTCTGTAAAATTCTTTGCAGTGTAAACTCAACAACTTCATTCAACTGCCCCATTGAATCCTTGTCTACAACTTCTTGTCCATATGACAACGATGAGGTCTTGTGATTTCCTATGGACATCAGAATAATCCAATCAGCCTGTTGATTCGCTTCTCTCAATTTCACATCCCTACCACATCGCTCTTTAGAACATAAACTAAGATTAAAAGTTGTTCAACCATCCTTGAAGCTTTTGTGTTGATGGTTGCCTCCGTTATCCCCATAATCGAGCCAAACGGAACACACGCTGCATCAATATGTTTCCTGAGTTGAAGAACGTGAAATGTAGAGTCTACTCGAGACTCACTAGGAAGATGCAAGCGATAGACCGCTTGAACATGAGAGTAAGCACCCTTTACATTTGAAATAACTTGCAAAAGCTGTTTTTCTTCTTCCTCTAAAGTCCCACACCTCAAATACAACTGAGCCAAACCACTCTTGATAACTAAATACCCAATGATCCAACTGGTACAGGGCACCATAACATTAATACAAGGAGATGGCAGCTTGTAAGTTGCGGAATTCGCAGTACATGCTCAGTAAGTGGCTTGATATAAGCCTTCCTTTTGACATGAATATTCTTAGATTATTGTTTCCCACACTTAATGTGACATCCTTGCCACTTAAACTCATATTACAGTGAAGCCTACTCATTCCCATTAACATTAATCGAAATACGTAAGGATCATAGAACTCAACATGTTTATTGACATACAACAATCTCATCGAGTAAATATCTATGGACATCAATTTAGTCAGAGACTTGATGTTACCTTGGTTACTTGTTTTTTCATCCAGTCAAAAATGAACTGCATTTACCCTGAATAGCCGTCGAAACTCCTTTGATTCATCACCCTCAAAGATGATCTTTGCTGCAGACATTCTCCAACATATAACTCCAATGTCCGTACCGAACCCAAATTAGAACCAATGGAGCTCCAATAACATCCCTAGGCGAGTTAATACCCATCGTCAAAGACTGATCAAAGCACATCATCGACGCTGCAACTCCCTGAGTTGGGTCATCCAAACCAATAGGATCCTGACTCGGTTCATCAAAAGCCATTACTGAGACTTCATCCTTCAACGAATCAAGCGGACCGTTAGACAACTCCTCTACACCCATAGAAGCAATTACCTCCTCATCTTGAGATAGCATTTCATCAAACACTTGGGCTTCACTTGATTCTGCGAAATCGGCCACCAAGGATGACTCCTCGCGCTTTTGATCGAACCCAACAAAAACCCTTTCTTGGACAACCTTCAAATAGTTTCTAAAGTCGATAGCAACTTTAAATCCCACCAGCAATTCTTTTGCAACTTTCTCAGTCATTTTGATAATCTAAACAAAGATTGTGAGCTCTGATGCCTTTGTAAAAGATCAAATAAAAAAACAAGAATAATTTTTAAGGGCGAAATCAGAAGAGCAAAGGGAGACCAAGAAATTCAGAAATTGGGAGAGAAAATAAAATCTTTCATTCATTCGATAACTTCAAAACCTACAGAGTTCGGGGATTTTATCCCAAAAAAAACAAAAGGGAAAACTACATCGATGGTCCCCAAACTATTACCGTTTTCTATTTTCGTCCCAAAACTATTTTTTCGACAAAATCGTCCCTTTTGTTATATAGTTCTCTTGTTTTGGTCCCTGACGTTAAATAGCTAACGATTTTGCTGACGTGACATTTTTTTAAATATTTTTAATCATTTCTCTCTCATCCTATATTATTTTATTTAACTTTATTCACTAAATCATGTGATGCCACGTGGCATTATCCTATTGGTTGAAAACCCCCCAAAATCCTTAAAGCCACATTTGGCGCTGTTGGGATTCGAACCCAATTTAATTCATATAATTAGCCTAGCATAGTTGGTTTGCATGTTGGTTGCCTGGGTTCGAATCCTGGCAGCCCCAATTTGTGTTTTTAAGATTTTTTTGGGTTAATATGTATAGCTTATATATAATTGTTAGTAGATTTGAATTAAGTAATCATCCTAGCACAAATGGTTCACACGCATGGCTTGTGTGTTGGAGGTCTTGAGTTTGAATCCCAGCATCACCAAATGTGGCTTTTGAAGGTTTTTAGGGGTTTTTTTCAACCAATAGGGTAATGCCACGTGGCACCACATGATTGAGTGGATAAAGTTAAATAAAAATAATATAGGAGGAAAGAGAAATGATTAAAAAATATTTAAAAAAGGCGTCAGCAAAACCATTAGCTATTTAACGCCGGGACCAAAACATGAGAACTATGTAACAGAAGGGACGATTTTGCCGAAAAAATAGTTTTGGGACCAAAATAGGAAAACGATAATAATTTGAGGACCACCGGTGTAGTTTTCCCAAAACAAAACCACACCACTTAATAAAAAATAGGGTAAACTATACCAGTGACCACCAAAGTTTTTTGGGGGATTTTTTCAACCATAGGGTAATGCCACGTGACACCACAAGATTGAGTGGGTAAAGTTAAATAAAAATAATATAGGAGGAAAGAGAAATGATTAAAAAATTTAAAAAATATTTAAAAAATGCCACGTCAGAAAAACCATTAGTTATTTAACATCGGGGACTAAAACAAGAGAACTATGTAATAGAAGGGACGTTTTTGCCGAAAAAATAGTTTTGGGGCCAAAATAAGAAAACAGTAATAGTTTGGGGACAACCGATGTAGTTTTCCCAAAACAAAACCACACCACTTAATAAAAATTAGGGTAAACTACACCAATGACCACCAAACTAATTGGGTATACCTATTTTGACTACCGAACTATCAAACTCGTCAATTAGACTACCAAACTTATTCAATTGACCTATTTTGACCATCACTGTTAAAAAACTAACGGGGGGGTAATATGACAGTTAATGAAAATTTGTAAAATTACACATTTAGTCTATGTTATTTACTTATTAAATCAAATGAATAAGTTTACAAATTACACATTCTATTTTGACTGTGTGTAATTTCACAAATTTCTGTTAACTGCCACGTCACCCATCTGTTAGTTTTTTAACGGCGATGGTCAAAATAGGTCAATTGAATAAGTTTGGTGATTTGATTGATGAGTTTAATAGTTTAGTGGTCAAAATAGGTATTACCAATTAGTTTAATGGTCACTAATGTAGTTTATCCTAAAAATTAAAACATAACAAAACATCACCGTATTATTAAAGTCAAAATAGCGCGTTACATCTTTCTCCAGGTTATGTATATCTTCCCACATTTTCTACCACCTCAATATTTAAATTTAATATCTAGTTTTAACATTGCATTATCCTTCCCTTCTTTAAAAGTGAAAACATATAGGCCCTATTTGGTAAAGAGCTGTTTGGGTAAAAATTAAAGGTTTTAGTTATAATTAGAAATTTGATCAGTCAAATTCGTTAATATTAAACAACGGATTGAAAAAGTGGATTTGGGTAAAACCATTAATTTTGAAAAAGCTCCTATATAAGCTTTTTGAGATTAGAGGTTTGATATTAGAGTTGTAAAGACTCTTTTACCGTTACCGGTTACCCAAAATCTTCAAATAACTTAAATTAAATATTTTCTCAAGGTAATCCTATTTATTTTTTCTTTTTATTGTCATATATTTATATGTGTATTTAAATTTATTAATTAATTAAATTATATTAAAATAATTATATAAATGATAAATTAATATATAAATCATTCGAATATGTTTAGAAAATTTATATTAAAAATAATTTTTATAAATCTAATTAATATTAATTAGATACAAAATATTGATAACTAATAAACTATTCAAACAAGTATTGAATATAAGCATGTCTTTATATGTCATTTTGCTTGTTTAAATAATCTAACATTTATTGGTTATCAGTTAATTTTATCAAACACTTTTATACAATTAGTTAATACAATCCGCTAGTCAAATCAGCTAATGTAATCCGCTATCAGCTATTCGCTAATTGCCAAACAAGGCTATAGTTATAATTTTCTAAATCCCTAAAAGATTGAATCTTTATCACGCAGGAAGATGAATATCAATTAGGAGATTTTATGAAATTGGTAACAGATCTAAAAATTTAAAAATGTAAGGTCTAAAATAATTTTGCTTTTCAAATCGGTATGCCAATTTTTTTACCTTTAAACATTAAATTAAGAATTTTACAAGAAAAAAAATTACACTAACTTAAGTTTGTTTTTGAAAAAATAAGGATGCAACCCTCCTCTAAGGGTTGTATACATCCTCCACTGCGTGGGATGGTTCGACATATGCTGGAGAATCAGTTGTTGATTTTTTTGAAGAATTATTCTAAAACATATTATGTAAATTAATTTTATATTTTTTCCGAATATGACAGTTAAGTGGCCAACCTTTACCAATCGCAACTTTAATCTTTCTCCATGTTATGTATATCTTCCCCCATTTTCTTCCTCCTCGATATATAAATTTAATATTTAGTTTTAAAATTGCATTATCATTGCCTTATTCAAAAGTGAAAACATATAGTTACAATTTTCTAAATCTTTAAAAGATTGAATTTTTATCACGCGGGAAAAAGAATCTCATTTAGGCGATTTTAAGGAATGGATGGCGGATCTAAAAATTCAAGAATGTATGATTCAAAATAATTTTATTTTTTAAATTGGGTATGTCAAATATTTTACCTTTAAACATTAAATTAAAAGCTTTATAAGAATTTTTTTACACTAATTTAAGTTTGTTTTTGAAAAAAAAATAAGGATGCAACCCTTCTCTAAGGGTTGTATGGATCCTCCATTGCATAGAATGGTTCAACATATGCTGGAGAATCAATTGCTGATATATTTTTTTTAAAGAATTACTCTAAAGCATATTACGTAAATTACTTTTATTTTTTTCGAATATAAAAATTAAGTGGCCAACCTTTACCAATCACAATTTTGTCCAATGTGAACTTTTTACGAATAAAACTTGTTAATTTTACTAATAAAGAGAAAATATCCCAAAATTTTAAGAGTCTACCAAACAAACATTTTTTCTAAAATCATCATAGTGCATAAACTAGTATGCAACCCTTCTCTAAGGTTTGTATGCATCCGCAGTGCATGGAATGGTTCGACATATGCTGGAGAATCAATTGTTGATTTTTTTTTGAAGAATTACTCTAAAACATATTACGTAAATCATTTTTATTTTTTTTCTGAATATGAAAATTAAGTGGTCAACCTTTACCAATCACAACTTTGTCCAATGTGAACTTTTTACGAATAAAACTTATTAGTTTTACTAACAAAGAGAAAATATCTCAAAATTATAAGAGTCTACCAAATAAACATACTAAAATCAACATAGTGCATAAACTAGCCATTTAAAAATAAAATAGGACCAATTTGAGAACTCAAGGTTAAAAAAACCTAGTTTTATCCCAACCTTTCTCCTTGTGAAACCTAGCTTGGTTTCTAGCGGCAGCCATCCACCACCTCCTACGACGGTTAGCGTCCATCATTGTTTTTTTTTGTCTTTATTTTTTTTCGTCTCTAATTTTAGGGTGTTTCGTTTTTTATCGTTGGCCAGTTCGTGTTGAGATTATGTTTCTTTGGTGACCAAGGAGTTGATTCGGGCCCTTGTAAGTGAGGTGTTGTGAGACTGTGGGCACGAAGGGAACCTTGTTCCTTTTCTCCCCGTTCTCCCCTCTACTCAAATTTACATGTTGTCGGTATTTTGTTTGTAGGTTTCTCTCCGTGCAGGAGCTCGATTCTTGTTTTGGTGGTGGGTATAGATCACTTTTTCGCCAGGAGTTGACCGACCAGCTGATTCCTCGGACTCTAGGCCCTCTTCTCTTCTCTCAATCTTCTTCGCTTCTAGATCTTGAAGCGTTGGCATGAGTTTGGATATCCCTGTGCATTCCTAGAATAGTTTTTTATTTTTTGTGTGACAAACATTTTTACAATAGCAGATTTGGATTTGCTAGCGTGGTTTTCTCTTAGCTCCTCTCCTCTCGTCGGTGTTGGTGTTTCGGCCTCCTCCTCGACTTGTTTGCTTGCTTTTTCTGTGTTTTGTGTATGTTCTGTTCTTGTTATTCTGCCTTTGTGTGGTTGTTCCTTGCTCTATTCTATGTCCCTTTCCCTTGTAATCTCTTTACTTTTCTTTGTATGTTCCCATGTTTTTCTTTCTTAATGTCATCTAATTTTTATTGTCCAAAATAAATAAAATAGGGCCAAACAAGAAAATGGTTAAAATTCTAATCAAACAATTCAAATAAATGATAAATACAAACATACGCTATTGTCAATGATATAAGAGAAACACCATCAACAACATAAAAATACATATATCAATGATAGCACATTAACAAACTGACATTGCCACAACTCAATTGCTACCTATCTTTAGGAATTGCAAACATCTATCAATATTCAATCCAAAAGTTCAAAGAATAGATATATTAAAACGATAACATAGATAAACCTTATTTGAATAGTGTTGTGATGCTCGTTCGATCAACCGAGTAGCCAAGAGAGAGTGAATTGTTTTAAGGTGATTAAGGTGGAAGCTATAAAAAAAATTAGACACAAGGATTTATAGTGGTTCAAGCTTCTAACCGAGCTCTACATTCACTACCTTAGCTTCCCACTAAGGATTTTCCCAAATTCACAAAGAATTTCTTCCCTTTTTCTTGGCTCAAGAGGAAACCTTTACAAACCTAGACTTATACCGTAAAGTCTAGAAACCCTATCTTACAAAGAGAAATACAAAGGTGCAAACAAGGGAAAACCTCACAAGGCTACGTGTTTGCAAAATTAAGCTCACTCACCCAAAACCTAACACTTGAGCATATATGAAAATTAAGCTCACAAGTGTGTTCTACAAAGAAATTGGCAATTAAGTACAAAAACATTCTCTCAATCATAGAATGTTGGCTTGTTGTTTCTTGTTATTCCATGGATGCTTGGAGAGGTCTTTTAAACCCTCTAATAACTTCATGGTCGTTACTAGTCGTTGGGAACTTTAATTTTCAGCCATAAATGCAGTTTGGGCAGGTCAATATCGGTACGCGGGACATCTGTATCGGTACCTGCCTTAAACGAAAAGAGCCATTGGATCATTTATTACACAGGGGTATCAGTACAAACCCATTTATATTGGTATGTTTGAAACCGTACCGGTACAAGATTTGGCTACTTGAATTTGGAAAACTTGGGGAGGGAAAATTGTATCGGCACACTTAAAATCGTACAGGTACAAGTACAATGGGTATCAGTACGGGTCAAACCGTATCAGTACTCTATGCCTATTTTGACACTTTAGCTATTTAAAATCAATTAAAAACATGTCAAAAACCATTTGAAAATATTTCAAACATATTTTTCAAGTTTTTGGATTTTGAAATATTTTTGCAAATTAGTTTAAGTCCAAAACATTTTTCTTTAGTTATATCAAAATCAAATGTCTCAATAATCTCCTCCTTTTTGATATAACAAAACCCACTTGAAAAATTATTTTTGTGAAAACTCCACCATAGGAAAATATTTTTAGAAAAATAGAATATTTTTGAAAATATTTAAAGCTCCACTTTTCTTTTAGAAATTTAATTTTTCAAACCTCTCTCTTCCCTTTTTTTTATATCAAAAATAATTTCAAAACTAAGTTTGAAATCACATTTAAGTTCAAAAACACCAATTATTAGAAAAAATTAGAACCAATTGATAGCAAATATCAATTGTTGGTGTAAGATAACATTTTGGAGAAAAGAGTCCAAAAAAATATCATGAAAAACAAATTTTAAAAATGGCTCCCCTTACCCAAGCATCAAGTACATTGTTAGTCCAACAATTCAAGAGAAATATATTAAATTTCAAATAAACAAAGCAAATAAACACATGAAATTCAAATAAACATGTCATATATCAAAATATACTAATGAGCATACAAGGCAAGGCAAAAAGGAGACAAAATTGTCCCTTTTTGGCTGTGCATACTAGTACAGTGGTAGCCGTATCGGTACTGGTTGAAGGCCATATCAGTACGATATGGGCGATACCGATATCGAAGTCACGAAATCTGGTGAAAATGCAACAAAATCAACTTTAAAGGCCTTACAACTTAATTAAAAATTTCATACAAAGGCTCTAATAAGTCTTAGATATACATTTTGCACATTTTGCTACATATGCTTCTCAAAACATAACATTTAAACAAACAAAGAATGAACTTCACCAAATTCAACCAAACATTACAAGGCCAAGAACATAAAGATAGACATATTAGGCCAAAAACATATAACTCATGCAATTTGAGACCCCCTTAACTATATGCAATTATGCACAACATGGAATCATACAAACATGCTCAGATCAACACGAAAATTACACATGGATAACATGATCAAGCAATTGCATGAAACTTAAATTTACCACTTGAACCAAGGTAGGATGTTAAGCCGTCCTTCTTCAAGTGTCCTTTCTTCTTTGTGTGTCATGAGCTTCCAAGATTTGACTTTGATCATCAATGGCTCAAGCACACCTACACAAGACAATCAGGTAATTTTTAGTTTCCAAATTACTTTGGATCCATTAGATAGTCCCCTTAGGAATCCATTTTTCAATTTCATCCTTTTTCTTTGAAACAATGAGTCCTTTTGGGACCCAAATGTTTTTAACACATTTTCCATTAAAAAATCTAGGGGAACTAGATTGTCTTTAATAGAAATTTGTTTTAACAAAACTAGATTTAGAGCTATCTCCAATTTGACATTTTGAACATTTTTGTTAAATAAATTCTTTTTGAGGTCATCAATTTCCCTTTGATGATCATCTTGAACTTTTAGAAACAAGTTTTTTAGATCTAAAATCTTTTTCTCAAAAGCTTCAAATCTCGTTTCAAGTTTGAGATTGGTTTTAGAAAGCAACCCATTTTTCGATTTTTAATTTTGAAAGCAACATTTTGTTTTTCAAAAATGAAGCCTTTAATTCCAAAACCAAATCATCATATGCTTCTTGCAACTCATCAAAAGTATAAGAATTTGAACAAGATGAATTAGAAGTTACCCTTAAATCTTCTTCGATGGCCATGAGACAAAGGTGAGATACCTCATTTTCGGTGGAGTCATATTGATCACTCCATGTAGCCACATATACTTTCTTCTTTGATCCCTTCTTGTTGAAATGAGGGCAATCATACTTGGTGTGCCTCGGCTTCTTGCACTCGAAGCATATGATGGGATCTTTCCTCTTCATCCTTAATTCATGCCTCAATTCTTTCGTATGACACTTTATGAATCTGGAAAATTTCTTGAAGAGCTTGACCATTTCTTCTTCTTAACTATCCTCTCCACTTGAATCTTCTTGTTGGCTTGTGGAGGATTTGAGAGCAACAACATTCATGTTAATACCTTGCTTGATCATCCTTTTCTTCCCCATATTCTTCTCTTCCTTTCTTCATGATTTCATGAGTGAGAAGAGACTCCAAGAGAGCATCGAGATTCAAGGTCTTGAGATCCTTGGCTTTGATGATGGCGATCTTCTTTGAGTCTCATGACTCGAGAAGAGAGTAGATAAGCTTTCGAATAAGCTTGTATTCTGGAATGATTTCTCTATAGCCTTTAAGTCCATTGGTGATGACGGAGAATCTATCGAACAACTTGGTGATGTCTTCATCCGGTTCCATCTTGATGTTCTTGTACTCAATGTTGTGAAGACCAATTTTGGTCTCCTTTACCTCATTCGTTCCTTTGTGATTAATTTCAAGCTTGTCTCAAATCTCCTTGGCACTCTCACAAGAAGATACTTTGGCATACTCATCCGGGCCAAGTGCACAAAAGAGAATGTACAAGGCCTTACCGTTTAGCTCAATCTTCTTGCGATCATCCGCACTCCATTCCTCCTTGCTCCTTTGTGGAATGAATGGGCCATCAAGTACAATTTCCCAAAGACGATAGTTCTTGGCTCTCATGAAGTATATCATCCCATTCTTCCATTAGGAGTAGTTGGTCTCATTGAAGTAAGGTGGCTTGTCCATGGATTGCGCCCTGAACTCCAATTGATGTAGAATTGACTTGAGCTCTTCGAGGATCAACTTTTAGGATGTTAATCTGATAAAAGAGACCTCGCTCTAATATCAATTGTTGGGATGCTAGTTCGATCAACCGAGTAGCCAAGAGGGGGTGAATTGCTTTTAAGGTGATTAAGGTGAAAGCTATAAAAAATGGACATGAGGACTTATAGTGGTTCAAGCTTCTAATCGAGCTCTACGTCCACTCCCTTAGCTTTGTTTAGTGGATTAAATGATTGATCAAAGCCAAGAGGGGGTGAATTGGGTTTTTAAAATTTTGGAAGTGAAGTGAAATGAATAAAAATGAAGAACAAGGCAATTATAGTGGTTCAAGATCCAAATGAACTCTACATTCACTACCTTAGCTCCCACTAAGGATATTCCAACAACACCACTAGTTGATCTTCCCCTTTTCTAGGCTTAAGAGGAAACCTTTACAAAACCGGTCAATTTTCTACCCAAAATTGACCAAACCCTCACATGGTTACAAAGAAGAAATTGAAGGCAAAAAGAATATCTCTCAATACAAATTTACCCCTTTGAATACAAACACTCAACCCAAATTGAAGTACAAGATAAGAATTACACTCAATACAATTTGGGATTTTACAAGAATGATAATTTTGGCACTTGAGCTTGGATTTTGTGTATGGATGTTTCTCTAGAATTCAATAGTTGTTGCTGGTATTCAAATTGCTTCTTTTTATACCCTCTTCATTGATTATAGCCGTTTGGGTGGTTAGGGAATTGATTATAGCCATTGGAACCCTCTTTTTTCACTATAAATGCACTTCTGCAGCCTACCGTATCGGTACTCGAGGAAGCGTATCAAAATCTGTCTCAAAAAAGAAAGAGTCGTTGCACAAATATAAGAGAGGCGTATCGGTACGCGTTCAGGCGTATTGGTATGGGTTAGGGAACTGTTTCGGTATGGGTAAGATCGTATCGATGCAATTTTTCCAACATAGCTCACTAGAGGAAATCGTATCGATACTCATTAACCACCTCTTTAAAATTTGGTTACCTACCAACAGACAAGGCAACGGTCGAAATATTTAAAGCTCTGAATTGTTAAAACATTTTAAACCGTATCGATACGGGTGAAACTGTATCGATACTCAATTCAAACTCCTTGGGATTTTATAGAGAGAACGTGTCGATACAGATGGAATCTGTTTACGGTAAGGAGTGTATCAAAAACGTTTGTCTCCAGTAGCCAAGTTTCTAAAAAATGTATCGATACGGTAAGAAGCGTATCGATACTCATAAACGTTTTTGAGCAATTTGGCCTTGAAACACTTAGAAAAAGTTTAGAAGTTTGAGTTTTCCAAACTAGAGCAAAGCCTTGTTGATTTGAAACCTTTTGAGGGACTTAAAAATTCATTTCAAGTTTTATAATTTGGTCCTTAAAATACTTTGTTATATCAAAATCAAACATAGGTTTTACAATCTCCCCCTTTTTCATATAATGAAACCAAAGCTTAAAATTTTTAAGTCTTTTGAAAAACTTTGGAAAACAACTCCCCCTTAATGTTAGCTAGGTAAATTTTAAGTTTAAGTTTTAAGTGAGCTTGTAAACTTCCCTCTCCCCTTTTTGTTAGATCAAAATAAGAGACATAGGCTATAAAGGCATTGCAATAAACCAAGCAACATTTAATAGATAATTATAAAGTTCATAGATTAAAGAAACATCAAAATAAAATCCAAACAACATAAATCAAAGCATAGGTTTTAAATGATAAACTTAATCCTAAAAGCATAAAACAAAGTGCATAAATATAAATCCTAAGATGACATGAATGAGATGCAAAGACTAATCTAAGACTCGTCTCCATCACCATCTTCATAATCTTCATCTTCATCTTCATTGGCATCATCATTCTTCCTTGGTAGACGCCATTCACCATGGAAGTCCGTAAGAGAGATATTCATAGAATTATGCTCGGCCTCGATAGAAGATATACGCTTCTCCACATTAGTCATACGATCTTCCAAGCTTGTGAAGCGAGTATCAATGGCGGCAAACCTGAAATTCATGACTTGATCAATAGAACCAATTCCCGTGTGTAAGCTTGTGAATTGTTCATTAAGATAGGTCATGAGAGAATCCATGGATGGAGGAGGAGGAGCTTGAGGAGCTACGGTAGGATTTGCAATCTCTTCGGGTATAGCATCAGTAGGAAGCTCAGAAAGGCGAATCCAATTACCATTGAAATAATGAAACTGGCCCCGAGATAGAGACCTCTCATCAATCAAATCGGTGAGATTCGCTGGATAGTCATGAGAGCAGTCGATCTCCTTCTTAGTGAAAAAGTAGCTCAAAGTCGTTATAACCTCCTAAACTCGACCTAGGAGAAAAGACCGAATTTAGGAAGTTACAATTGAAAACTTTTCCCTCAAGAAAACAAATTTTTAAAAGATATACTTTAAATTAAAATAAAATAACATAATAAATAAAAATATAAATATCATAATAGATATTCAAATATTTATATAAAATCTCTGAATTAAAATAACAATAGATGAATGCTAAAAATAATCTCAAAATATAAATAATCTAAAATTACATCCATGTCCCAAAATAATAAATAGAAATCTGATTAAACTAAAATAGTTTCGTATTGAATAATAAAATAACCGGATAAAATATGAGATCCTCCAAGTACCAAGTTGCGTAGAGTCCAAGATATATGCAAAAGAAAAACTATGGGGGAGTATGCTAAAGAGCTTAGTGTGTCTCTAAAGTGCAAAAAAACCATAATTATAAAATATAGTATTATTTTCTTAAATCTTTAAAAAAATCATAACACAAATATCACATTCACAATACAATGCACCCAACTACAACCGCCATAAAAAGAGGTAGGTTCCCCAGAACCACTCACTACATCGTCACCATCTGAAGTGGAACTCAGCTCAAAGGGTGGAACCATTGATTCGAAGTGGAATTCAGCCTGAAGGAAAAACCATTGAACTTCCTCCATACAAATCCCAACCCATGCTCATACATACATGATGATTAAAAATCAAATTTCATAAACACAGTTCCATAAATCCGATATTCCATAAACATACTTCATAAAACATAGTCCATAAATCCATAAATCATATATCCGTAAATCTGATGTTTCATAAATCATAATTAAAACACGTTTTGAAAATCGTATGCAAATGATGTCAACCATACAAGCCATAATACATATAATAATCACACAAGGTTTAAAACACCAACACATAAAAAATATTATATAATTAATTTATAGCACCGGAAGAAAACACACCTTAAGCAAACAATAGCTCTAACGTCTACAAAGGGCGGTTGCGGCTTCGATGTAAGGTGATGACAACGTCAATCCGAGAGGAATTCATAAAGCATGGGAATAACTAAGAGCGACAACACTTTAAAACTTAAGGCTTATGTTTATTTCTGTACGTAATAACTATGACTATATATATAGTTGAGCAGTGGTAGTAGTGTTAATCTAAACAAATTAGGTTTAGAATATAATAATAATAATAATAATAATAATAATAATAATAATAATAATAATAATAATAATAATAATAATAATAATAATAATAATAATAATAATAATAATAATAATAATAATAATAATAATAATAACAACAACAACAACAACAACAAGAATTTTAGTTGAAAAAGGAGAGCTAGTTTAACCGTGGGAAAAAGGGGAATTGGAATTCAATTTAAAAAGAAATTGCGTTAAAAATATATTAAATAATTAAAAAGCGTATGGAAGAAACCAAATGAATTGAAATTCAATTTGATAAAAGGGTTATTTACGGAGTCAGTCCTTAAACTTTCATATTAACTTCCAAGTTTAATAAAAATTTATATTTAGTCCATCATAGAAAATTAGGGTTTTAAAAATTAGGGATTTTGAAATTATGTTTCTAAATTAGGGATTTTTCGAATCTAGGGTTTATAATTTGGGCGTAATTTTTGGGGTGTTACTGCCGTGCCATAGGTTAATGAAGTAACAAGATAGGTGTAACGATGTTGAACGAGAAAGACAAACTCCACAAACATAATACGAGCAAGGTTAGGACTTTTCCTCTCGCGAAAGCATCTAATCCAAAAATCATCAACTTGGCGGATTGTTGAGTATTTCCCTCTGGAAGGCCTAAACCACCAAGTGATCATTAAATGTAAGATGCAGTCATGAGCATTTAGAACGGTGACGGATCCCCCTAGAACATGTCTAAGCTCACCTTCATCATCAATACCCTCATCCTCAAATCCAAAAACATTACAAAGGGTCTTGACATCAACGATAATCTTCTTGCCCATAAGATAAGAATTGACGGCAATGACTTTACCCTCGGCATTGGTAACACACTTTGCATTGGCATAAAAGATCAAAACCAAATTTCGAAAGAAAAACCCCAGAATTTGAAGAAAATCCATAAACTTCCAGTCTTGGAGCAATGGTAAATAAGCAAACTTGAAACGCTCCAAATTGAGAAAAGGACACTCGGAACGGATATGACCCGGTTTCTTGAGTTGAGGACACTCGAAACGGATATGACCCGATTTCTTGCACTCATAGCATATGATCAGATCCTTTTCTCCTTCTTTGTTCTTGGTCTTGAAGTCCACCTTTCTTTGAAACTTTCTACCTCGGTTGGACCTCATAAATTGCGAGAATCTCTTGGTTATCATAGCCAATTCTTTAAGATCTTCCTCCTCACTAGAAGTGCTCTTCTCATGTAGAGAAGCTTTGAGAGCCACTCCTAGTTTCTTCTTCTTGTTTACCTCAAGATTCTTCACTTTTCTTTCTTCTTTCTTCTTTTCATCTTCCATTCATTGCTTCATGATTTCATGAGTTAGGAGAGAACAACCTAGCTCATCAAGCTTTAGTGTCTTCAAGTTCTTTGCCTCGATGATAGTAGTTCTTTTCCCATCCCATGATTTGGGAAGAGAGTAGAGTAGCTTCCAGACTAGCTCGTCCTCCGATATGATCTCTCCAAAACCTTTTAGCCCATTGACATTGGTTGAAAAATAATCAAACATCTTCGATACGGTTTCGTCGGGCTCCATCTTGAAATTTTTATAGCTAAGATTGAGAATTCTAATCTTTGTTTCCTTCACATCGCTTGTCCCTTCATAGGTTGTCTCAAGTGCATCCCACACTTCTTTACCACTTTCGATGGAAGAAACTTTGGAGTAGATATCCGGTCCAAAAGCATAAAATAGCATGTGAAGAGCCTTGTCGTTGATTTGAAGCTTCTTTCGACCATCTTCACTCATTTCTCTTTTTCTTTTCGGAACAAGTCTTCCTTTATCGTCTCTCTTCATCGAAATGATGGGACCATCCTCTATAGCATCCCAAACAAGGTAATCACTTGACTTTATGAAGAGACACATCCGGTTCTTCCAAAAAAAATAGTTGTCACCGTTGAAGAAAGGCAGTTTAGTGATCGATTGAGACTTGTACATGCTAGAGCCGGAGGTAGATGCCATGGCTTTCTTTGTTGATGATCACACTCTTCGTAGAATCTCCTCTTTCGGTTGTTAATCCTTCAAAGAGGTAGGCTCTTATACCAATTGTTGAGTGGATCAAATGATTGATCAAAGCCAAGAGGGGTGTGAATTGAGTTTTTAAAATTTTGGAAGTGAAATGGAATGAATAAAAACGAAGAACAAGGCAATTATAGTGGTTCAAGTTCCAAATGAACTCTACATCCACTACCTTAGCTCCCACTAAGAATTTTCCAACAACTTCACTGGGTGATCTTCCCTTTTTCCAACAATTTTTCCAACATAGCTCACTGGAGGAAATTGTATCGATACGAGTAAGAGCGTATCGATACTCATTAACCACCTCTTTAAAATTTGGTTACCTACCAACAGACAAGGCAACGATCGAAATATTTAAAGCTCTGAATTGTTAAAATATTTTAAAACGTATCGATATGGGTGAAACTGTATCGGTACTCGATTCAAACTCCTTGGGATTTTATAGAAAGAGCGTATCGATACAGATGGAATCTGTTTCTATACCCTATTTCGATACGGTAAGGAGCGTATCGAAACGTTTGTCTCCAGTAGCCAAGTTTCTAAAAAAGGTATCGATACAATAAGAAGCGTATCGATACTCATAAACGTTTTTGAGCAATTTGGCCTTGGAACACTTAGAAAAAGTTTAGGAGTTTGAGTTTTTCAAACTAGAGCAAAGCCTTGTTGATTTGAAACCTTTGAGGGACTTAAAAAATTCATTTCAAGTTTTACAATTTGGTCCTTAAAATACTTTGTTATATCAAAATCAAACATAGGTTTTACAAGCTTCCGAGTAAGGATTTTCCAAAATTCACTAAGAATTTCTTTCTTTTTTTCTAGGCTCAAGAGGAAACCTTTATAAACCTAGAATTATACTCCAAAGTCTAGAAACCATCTCTCACAAAGAGAAATGCAAAGGTGCAAACAAGGGAAAACCTCACAAGGCTATGTGTTTGCAAAATTAAGCTCACTCACCCAAAACCTAACACTTAAGAATATATGAAAATTAAGTTCACAAGTGTGTTATACAAAGAAATTGACAATTAAGTAAAAAAAAAACACTTTCTCTCAATCATAGAATGTTGGCTTGTTGTTTCTTGTTCTTCCATGGATGCTTGAAGAGGTCTTTCAAACCATCTAATAACTTAATGGTCGTTACTAGCCGTTAGGGGTTGTTTAGAGCCATTGAGGACTTTAATTTCCAGCCATAAATGTAGTCTGATAAGGTCGGTATCGGTACGCCGGACATCTGTATCGGTACATGCCTTAAACAAAAAGAGCCGTTGGAGCATTTATTACACATGAGTATCGGTACAGATACAACTGTATCGGTACGAACCCATTTGTATTGGTACTTTTGAAACCGTACAGGTACAAAATTTGGCTATTGGAATTTGGAAAAATTGGGGAGGGAAAATTGTATCAGCACACTTAAAACCGTACCGGTACGGGCACAATGGGTATCGGTACGAGTCAAACCGTATCGATACTCTATGCCTATTTTTGACACTTTAGCTATTTAAAATCAATTAAAAACATGTCAAAAACCCTTTAAAAATATTTCAAACATATTTTTCAACTTTGTGGACTTTGAAATATTTTTACAAATTAGTTTAAGTCCAAAAACATTTTTGTTTAGCTATATCAAAATTAAATAACTCAACAAATATGTTATGTCAATTTTTTTTCGATAAATGAAGGTTTATTCAAAAAGAACCGCAATGGGCACAACCAATCCAAATCAAATCCAGCAGGCCAATACAACCAATCCTCACTATATCAGTAAATTAAACCCCGTCTATAAGCAAACAAGAATTGGAAAAATCGAATCTAGAACAATGAGACAAAATAACCCTTACAACATTCTTAATTTGAGTAAAAATGGAGCAACAATCTTCAAACTCCCCCGTGCGGCCTACCATTTCGTTCTTGCTAAATTTATATTTTTGTATTTTATATAATATTTTTTTGAAAAATTCTTCCACGCTCGACGAGCACCGATGAGCACCATTAACAATGAGCACCATTAATTTAATTTATAAAGATTAAAAAACTAAAAGACTCATTGTATAATTATAAATTATTTAAAAATTAAAAGGTAAATTAATTAAAATATATTATTTTATTTTTAATTTTCTTTTAAACATAATTAGATCAAAGTACCTACCCTAAATTACTATAATACCGTATTTTATCAGGGTATACCTATATATATATATATATATATTAAATTTTCTCTATAAGTAAAACCAAAAATAATAATAGTAAATAAATAAATAAGAATAAGTGTCCAAATAGTCCAATAATAAATAAAGTGTCCATTATATGAGTTCACATTTTACATACAAAGAACTAAAAGCCCAATTAAAAGCCCAAATTAAAATTAACCCCCTCTTACTTTAACACCCAAAGAAACACAAATCAGGTCCAAATCCCCTTTTCCAACCCAAATTTGGTATTGAAGGGACACATGTCAGTCTTCGGTTGGTCCATTACCCTTCACATGGATCAAACCCTTCGTTGAAATCAGCGTCTACATCACCCTATAAATAGGGAGAGAGAAAAAAGTCAGATCAATTAAAGATCACCATAATTACCCACATTTAATAATAATAAAAAATAAAAAAGGAAGAGAGAGAGAGAGGATACTACCTCGGGAGGCCGAACGTCGTCGAAAATCGAACCTCCAAGAGTCGCGCCATCGCCAAAAAATCGCGTCGCTGTTGGGATCAACGCCAAGATTGCCAAAGCCGCCGAAATCGAGGTAAATCCTCCCTATCTCTTTGTTTTCTGCAAAAAAGTTGAATATTATCTAAAAAATAAAAAAATGAAAATGAAAAGTCATAAAATTGAGATCGAATATTTATCTCGGTGGCCGGTGAGTGTAGAGCGTCGTCAGAGTTGAAAATGAGTGATTGAGTGA